>JANHFP010006658.1:36983-49777 GCA_032468135.1 Calamaria suluensis
CACAAGTATTAACGCTGCCACATTTGAAGACCTCTGCACTAGATGAAATACCAATAGTAGTGTAACTGAGATGCAAGTGGATTACAGAAATGACAGCATAGACAAGCGAAAGGATCCACCTAATATCACATGGAACTGTGTGCTCTTCTCAGTGCCTAGGATGCTCACAAGAACTTGGGTTGTTCAAACTGAGAGAAGGTAAGGAAAACTGACAGGGAATTGACTAGACTAGTATTTTGCTGAGCGAGGGCATTCTTTGGTCTCTGCTGAAAGACAGGGCACAGTATGGAGCAGACTGTTAATCAGGGCAGTGGATTTGAACTTAAGCCCTTCTGTTTCTGCAAAGGGCCAAGAAGTAAACCATTGGTGTGAAAGCAATCTCAAGGAAATGTGCAATGGAATTTTAGAGGGGTGGGGGGAGAGGTAGTAGAAGCTTCTTAAAACGAAAGCCGGTCATTCTGCGTTCACAGAAGAATCTGATACATTCTAGGCTGCCATATTTCCTTCTCCGCACTATTTTCTGCCACTTTTATTAAACTACTGTAAGTGGAAACACTTGGCAGCTCTGGTCAATGACTAGAAGAGTTTAGTTAATGGTTACGATTCAGTACAGAATGAGGGGCATAGACATTACATCCTGGAAGAGAAGCAAATAAAGATTTAAATACCTTTTTGACAGTGCACTAACTGAGGGACTGAGGGACTATCTCTCCTCTTCACCATACTGAAGGATTCAACTCATACTTTGGTGTAATGAAAAGGAAAGTTTCTCAATCTTGGCAACTTTAAAATGGACTTCAACTCACAAAGTTCCCCAGCCAGCATGTTAGCTGGGATTTTCTGAGAGCTGAAGTCTGCCCATCCTAAAATTGCCAAAGTTGGGAGACATTGATCTAGAGCAGTATATCCTAGTATTTTGATAAAGAAAATTTAGCATGCTTGTTTTCTGTGGTTGCTTTTACTGTTTCAGTGCCCGACCTATGGAACATTATGATCTGTAAGGGTCAGACATTCCTGGCCCATCTGGCTGCTTCCAAGACCCTAAAAACCTGTCCCTTCCCCTGAGCATTTGGAGAAATTGTAGCATGTGGCTGCATAGGATGACAGGGCCTTGGATGGAATATTTATTGCTTATCCCTGGTCGCTTCTTTTCAATACTGTGGCTACTTTGTTACCTTGTTGTTCTTTTTAATGTTTATTTTACAATGATATACTGTACCTTCAATTCACTTTTAATTTCATGTTGACACATTTCTTCACCTTGCAAATCACCCAGAGTTGCTCTTGTGGACTGGGCAGCCATATAACTCTAATAAACAAACTGTGCACATCACTTTGAGTTATTATTTTTTTAATTGAAAAGTCTTATAAATTCAAAATATCATTATCTAATATAAGGCAAGAGATGATTGCATATGTTATTTCACAAGATTCTAGACAGAATAAGCCTAAGAGCAACATTGACTGAACCAATGTTAATAATGCCTCAAAAAGTACTAAGTCCTGTTTGTTCATTTAAGGCTTAAAACAACTGTTTAACCAACCAAACAGCAAATCCAAACTTTTCCTGAAGGGATTCAGTTCTTTAGAATTTGAGTAGATACCTCTCATGCCCACCAATCCAATGTCAAATTGAAATCTCTGCAACCAAAGACAAGAAATGTTTCTGCTACTATATACAATTGTTGGAAGAATTATCCATCTGGTTCGGTTCTAAGTGGGGAGAAAGACACTGGAAACATGGAGGCTGATTGGAAAGATGGTTTAATGAAGCAAAACCATCAAGCACATGGTCCTGGTGCAGCTGACCACATGGAGTGGAGAGTGAGGGTTATTTATACCCTCTCTTGGGCCTTGCCCTTGAGCTTCCTGTTCCTGTGCAAGAAATGTATTCTATTGGTTGTAGTCATACTCCATGAGGCCATGCAGGGGTCATAGGTGACCTTGTAGGTTTTCTGAATCAAGTTTGGTTGAAGCTTAGCTCATGCAATGAAGAGGCATGTGTTCTGAAAGTGTATTGGTCAATTGCTATTGTGTCTTAAAGGCTTTGCCCTGGTTTGGATCTTGAGTGTGGGCTAATTCCATCACCCTGAGGCTGAATGTCTTTTGTCTTGTAGATAGGCCCAGTCCTTCTTAATGGGTACCAAATATTTGCTGGAACTGAGATTCTGTCTCCCTTAAGATTTCCATTTCTCCTTTAAGGGAAATATAATATTCTGCCTTTATATATTTTTCTCAAAATATTTCATTCTTCTACAAGGGGTGGGTGCTAACTTTCAACATTATTATGCAGGGTATAAATGGCAATGTTTACAGTGAAATTAAGAAAAAGGAGCTTTTTTTGTAATCTGTGTTCATTGTTGCATTTTCTAAGCAAGGTAGCTATATTTTCATTGATTGGAAATGGTAGCTATAAAGGAAAGACGCACCTGAACATTATATACAAACCTTTGTCCACTGAAATCCACTCCTGCTTCACCATCAGCAATGTTTTTGTTGTTGCTACTTGTATTGTGCAGTTTTCACAATGGGGTAAAAAAATACTTTAGCCAAATAGAGTGAACAAGAAGAGGACAAAGAGAACCCTAACCTCTCTAATTCTCTATAATACTCAGCTTCTTTTCATCAGCCTATTATTCCGTGTTCATTTTTACTTCAGCCCAAAGCATGTTTTCTGCTGGATTATAGACATATTTGTCATTCTTCTTGAAACCTAAGAAGAGCCTAGCTACTTTATCCCAGATTACCTACAAAGCCAATCAGCTGCAAAAATACTGACTGATTTGCATCATTTTCTTAACTTGTTAAAACAATTTAATAAGGTCCTGGATGACTCTGCATCATTTAGTCAGCAACATTTCCACACACTAACAATTTATTCCCTCCCCACACTGCATAAAGTGGCTTCTTCATTTTCTGATTGATTTGAAATGCTTATCTGCAACCATAGGTTTTAGCAAAATTCATATAAATTGCAACAATCTATATCCGTGGATTCAGTGGTGAAACTAAAAAAATGCCTGGACTGGTTCTGTGGGCATGGCAAGGTAAGCGTGGCTTCGTGGGCACAGCATGGTGATCATGTGACTGGGAAAACCAACTATCACACTTTACAGAAAAATAACACAAAAGCTACACAACTGACTCACACACAATGAAGAAGTAGCTGGACTTCACACAAAATGTCACCTGCAACAAGCAGGAACCTCACAGAGTCACAGAGAGCTCAAAAACAAACTGTCACACTTTTCACAAAAATACCAGTTTGGGCAAAACTGGTATTTAAAAAAAGCTTTAAAAAAAGTCCCCATGATCGTGCGGCACAACTGATTGTCCCAACTGATTGTTGAAACCTTTTTTTAATTTTTTAAAAGCATTTTTTACTACCTATTGCCTGGTAGTAAAAAAAATGCTAAAAAAAAGTTTTAAAAAAGTTCTGAGGATCAGCTGTGCCGCATGCTCGTGGGAACTTTTTAAAAAACTTTTTAAAGCATTTTTTTTTATTACCGGTTTGGGCGAACCAATAGCATTTCGTCCCTGAGGAGGAATGCATTCCCTGTAATATTAGCAACATTATTTGTCGACATGTGTTTTCTCCTTTTGTCCTAAAGAATTTCCACAAGTCCCCATTTGTACAAATTGATATACATAAACTTCTGTTTTGGGTTGGCGTTCCATAGATTTCTTGCTTTGGCGCATGCCTCCAGGCAAGGCAGGCCGCTGACCACTGTGTGAGAAGTCTCCAAGGCAGTGCTTGTCAACCTCAGCAATTTTAAGATGTATGGATTTCAACTCCCAGAATTTCCCAGGCAGCATACTGACTGGGGGAGTTGAAGTCTGCACAACTTAAACTTGTCAAGGTTGAAAACAGTGCTGTGGGAATTCAAAGCAAGGAGCTTAGGTCAACAAAATCTAGAACAGAAGGGAAGATTTTATCCACACAAGGCACCATCTTATCTCCTGGATTACCATCATATCTCCTGAAGAGCTAGAGCTCTTAAATCCTTTAGGAAAAAGGCCTGCTTTTTGTGAAAACATCTACCATGAATTTTGCTTCATCCATGAACATCAACTGGTAGTCACAAGACATGATGAATGTTCTTTAATTTCATAACATATAGACAGATTTAATCATAGTTTCAATTGGAAAAATGCTACAATTCTTTTGTTGTTGATAGCTGCAAAGTCATGTCTGACCCATCACGACCCCATGGACAACATTCCTCCAGGCCTTCCTCTCCTCTACCATCCTCTGGAGTACATTTAAGCTCACGCCTACTGCTTCAGTGACTCCATCCAGCCACTCATTCTCTGTCATCCCCTTCTTCTTTTGCTCTCAATCTTTCCCAGCATTAGGATCATCCCCAATGACTCCTTCCTTCTCATTAGGTGGCCAGAGTATTTGAGCTTCATCTTCAGGAGCTGTCAGGGTTGATCTCCTCTAGGACTGACCAGTTTGATCACCTTGCAGTCCAAGGGACTCACAGGAGTCTTCTCCAGCACCTTAGTTTGGCACTCAGCCTTTCTTATGATCCAACTTTCACAGCCATACATTGCAACTGGAAAAACCATAGCCTTGACTATGTGCAGTTTTGTTGGCAGGCTGATGTATTTACTTTTTATCTAGATTTGCCACAGCTTTCCTCCCCAGGAGCAAGCATCTTTTAATTTCTTGGCTTTAGTCCCCATCTGTGGTGATCTTAGAGCCCAGGAAAATAAAATCTGTTACTACCTCCATTTCTTCTCCATCTACCTGCCAGGACTTTAGAGGGATGGATGCCATGATCTTAGTTTTCTCAATATTGAGTTTCAAGCCAACTTTTTCACTCTCCTTCTTCACCTTCATCAAGAGGCTCTTTAGTTCTTCACTTTCTGCCATGAGTTGTATCATCTGTATATCTGATGTTGTTGATATTTCTCCCAGCAATCTTAATTCCAATTTTTGATTCATCTAGGCCCGCCTTTCTCATGAGGTGCTCCAACCTGAACTGGTCAGAATCAAAAAGGATCTTGGCAATGAATTGAATTAGCCAGCAATACTACATTCTAACCACTGTGGCACCATGACTCAAGCAATTTATAATCAAGTAGAAAATGGAGAGCCATGTTAATCTTTGGTGAGGCAAAGCATCAGGAACCTGGTAGCACCTTTTCTAATATATTTAATTAAAAGGTATAATATTTCATGAGCTCAGATTTTTAAATTGGAAAAGGTAATAGACAATTTCTTCTGATTTTTTCAAGCAAGCAGAACTATTTCATTCACTTTACTTCTGTCTTTTCTCTTTTTCTGTTTGAATGTACATTCAAAGCCAGGGAATATTTATGTAAAACGATGTGCCCATGCAGATATTTTCTCAGTTGTGATGAGAAAATCGTAGACATTCTTATGGCCCTTGGAATAGTTCTTATAGTTGGACACTCATATGGTTAAAGTCATAGACAATAACTTAGTATTAAGGACAGCATTCTTTTGAAGTGACAACATACTAAGCCAGAAACCAGCAATCATTTGGTTGCTTTATATTTGGTTGTCATTTTATATTATTTGTATATTTATATATCACATAGGTTTAATGCAGAGGTGCAATGTATAATTTGTTGCTACTGGTTCTGTGGGTGTGGCTTGGTGGTGGGCGGGACATGTGACTGGGTGGATGTGGCCATTTTTTCATTTTAAAAGCATTTTTCTATTTAAGTATTTGCTGGGTTAGGTAGAAAATTCCTTTAAAATGTAAAGAGAGCCTCTGAAGATCACAGCAGCTGCAAGGTTCATGGGAGGCTCTCTTTATATTTTAAAGCTATTTGTTTCTACCTATGCATTTGCTGGATTAGGTAGAAACAAATAACTTTAAAATGTAAAAGCCTCCGACGATCGCTCAGATGTGGTGTGGCCAGGGATTTTTGCTACTGGTATTCCAAACCACCTGCCACCATTGCTATCGGATTGGTTGAACCAGTTCAAACCCAGAGCATGTCACCCTTGGTTTAATGTCAAGTGAAGAGAGCCAATTTGGTATAGTAGTTAAAGCATCAGGCTAGAAACCAGGAGACCATGAGTTCTAGTCCCATCTTAGGCACAAAGTGAAATGGGTGACCTTGGGCCAGTCACTTTCTCCCAGCCCTAGGAAGGGGGCAATGTCAATTCACTTCTGAAGAACCTTGCCAACAAAACTACAGGGAGTTATCTAGGCAGTCTCAAAGAACTGGATATGATTGGGGTGGTTTTTTTTAGTTTGTTTTTTGTTGTGTGCCATCTAGAGTCACATTATTTCAGATGAATGGCTTTATAAATCTAGGCTTTTATAAATAAAAATAAATAAATAATGCTGAGAACTCTTGAGGCATTAACAGGAAATAAAACATTTTTATTGGATATTGGGTAGTATGTATGTTTTATTTAACAACACCTGGAAAACTCTACTGTGGGATTCACTACACAAAAGTGAAACAAAAGATAAACCACCTTCATCAAAACTAAATGTAAAATACAGCTAAACTTGTCAGCTCGTGGGTCACGAGCAGTATGGCAGGATAGAACACCCCAAATGTTTCTACAAGATACAGAGAAAAAACCCCACACATAGAAACACTCAAGCAGGCAGTAAATATACACAAAGGCAACTAGGATCTTTCTACAGCATCAGATTCTAATACTTTACACAGCTTTGTCAGGAAGGTACATGTGGCTTCTTTTGAGGATGAAAATGTCATCTTGGTCAAATAGCAGATTTTTCTGCTGAAAATGATGGAACGTTACAAACCAATTCCTGTGACATTCATTCTGGCAGTGTAAAAAGAGAATCAATTTAGAATACCTTCACACAATGAATCAATTCTGGCAGCTTCAGCCTAAAATTTCTCTCCCATTATGCTGATCAACTAAAAGAAGTTACAGCAGAACCGAACTCTCTGTGCTCAGGCTCAATCTCTTTTGGTGAGATTTGGTTGTACACAATTACAAAAGGACCCTCTTACATATAGTTCAACTGATCTGATTCAATTTTGCCTTTTCCTCTTTGATGTAGAATGGTGTTTCTCAATCTCAGCAACTTTAAGATGTGTGGATTTCAACTCCCAGAATTCCCTAGCCATATAGCTTGCTGGCTGGGGAAATCTGGGAAATGAAGTTCATATATTTTACAGTTGCTTAGGTTGAACAACACTGATGTAGACAATAGAAAGAGCACCAGAATGATAAATGTTGGTCCTTGTGGAAAGCTAAATAGAAAGCGGATTAAATTGCCACCATCCATTTAGGGCTTGTGAGTTCAATTCTCTACATTTCATAAGTAACTTGCCAACTTAGAGCTCGGAAAATGGAGACCTGTCATTAAGAAAACACAACTGGGGATACCTTTTTTTCTTAAAAAAGGAAAGTCTATATTTTGAAATTATTTATAAGGAAATCCCACACTTACTACTAAAAGTTTTTTTTAAAATGGGAAGGAGTGGGGGGAATGTGTTCTTCAATTTTTTTTTTAATTTTTGGTGCTTGGTTGTTACTGAAAATAGAACCTGTGTTTCAACATATTAAAATATATTTACAATCTTTTAAATAAATATGCAGCATTTAAATAAATTAATGAAAGGGGTCTCCAAGGAAAGAGAGCCCAATTGCAAAAATAATGCCCCGATGCGACACAACGAAATAATATAAGCTAAGGTGACCATCGGTCTTTTTCTGAAGGAAAAGCCTCTACCATCAACCTGGGGAGAGATGTGGAATATTGCACAGTGTTGACAAAATGCTGTGTTGTCAGTCCGTTCTAAATGATGCCTTGTCCTGTGCATAGCTCTTCAGTTCTGAATTGGTCCATAGCTATAAGAACATCTTGTGCTATGCAATCCTTCGGCAGTGCAGTAGAAGGGAATGGCAGTATTTTTACAATATCACTACAGAATAAATTGATTGCTATCCACTGAGAGAACTACAGTTTCTAAGCACACACGGCAGTCACAGTGATACACAGAGCAGTCTTTTAAGACGCTTATGGAATGACTAATAGCTTCATAATAGTGCCATTTACTACATAGTAACATTGAAAACATTTAAAAACTCCTCCTGAAACGAGCATCTAGTGTACATAAGAGGTTGCTTCAGTTTGCTAGAACTTGTTCTTTGTTTTGTTTCACTTTTTTTAAAGGACAAATTAAAACTTATTAGTATAAATAGTATATAAAAGGTCACTAGCTGTTATCTTTTGGCTTGCTTTGAAGTGCATTCAGAAATATGGCTAATTTTTTGTCCTCTTTTGATGGGATTGTACAATACTGTCTCGTCACCATGAAACTACTTTTGTATAATAAACACACACGGCTGTGATTTTTTTTTGTTTTGCTTTAAAAAATATTCTGCATTCCTTCTCATCTGGCTTAGTATAATAAAATATTTTGTTACAAAGTCTAATGTGCAAACTCATTAGAATTAGAGAATGTGAGAGCACAAATGGGATTCACAGTATGCAAATTCGTATAAAGGTGATAAAGGAGAGCTACTTGTCTTCAAGTATATATGTTTGCCATGGGTAGTAGCAGGGCTGCTGCTGCTGCTACATAACCCTGAAATGATTCCCACACATAGTTTATATGTTGCTATGTGTCATATTTCATGCTCCCACCTCCCTCCCTTGATGTAACTGTACCTTCATTTCTAAGTGTAAAGCCATGATTTCAGTTTGTTTATACACACACACAAACACACATATATATACAGAGAGATAAAGAGGAAAAAAAGTGATCTATCAGCTTCTGCTATGCTTCCTAGAAGTCAGTTCTACTCAGATCATGCAAAATTGCCCAGGAGAAAAGTCTACCAGTGGATTCATTCCTTCAAGAGCATATCTTGATATTGTAATGGTTCAGTTGAAAGCTCAGATTTAAGTTGTCCTTTAAGATGTCAGTGTAACACTACTAGTGCCTTACAAGTTGGAATTTTTGCTGGAATGCAGACAATAGTTACCCTATAATATAATTATCAGCTCTCCTATATCTCAGTCAATTTACATAATTTAAAATATAACATCTTATTAAAAACATCTAGATATACACAGATTAGGAAACGTTTACGACAAACAAATAAACAGACTAGAAATAAATTTTTAGATACTGGTATGTACAACTGTGTGATACAATAAATAATTTCTGTCATGCTCTATCTACACATATTGCTTAAAAGAAGAGTAGATCTGAGGGCAGTGGTGAGATGGAGTGCCTTATAGGGCTGTTTCTACATTAAAGTTGTGCAAATTAAAACAAGAGTAGAAGTACCACTGGTCTGTGTTGGGGATGCATGGCTGGAAATAAAAGGACCCATATTACTGAGGTATTTACAGATACTGGCTAAAGAGCACTATATGGGCAAATGCAGAAAGGCCTTCTTTTCACATTTCACTTTCTTCCTACTTCTTGACAGCAAGCATGGCATCTACTTCTTCCTCTGGCTGTAAGGTATGCCACTGTGCAATGGGTCGTCTTGGGTTGGCCAACATGTCTGACCAATGTCGCAGCTCCGCGCCAGTGCTGTTGTAGCCCACAAAGACTTTGCCAATGGCATCATTCTTGCCAATCTTGTCATAGTCCAAAACAGTCACAACGACTTGCACTTTCTAAACAACGGGAAGAGAACAAAGCAAGGTTGAAAAACGCAAATCCATACATAAGTGGGCAACAGTATATCTGTTTTACCTTGGTTTTCCTGCAGCTTCCTAAAAATTATATTCTATAAATCCCACTCCAAAAATCTTATCATTGGTAGTTTTTCAGTGTATACAACTGAGCCTCTTCTTCTGTTCTAATTTCTCTCTAAACTGGATATTGAAAAAGTTGCAATAATCTTGCCTGGAATGGTGCCAATGCTTCAGTAATGAGATTGCATTGCCAAATCACTCTTCTAAAATATTTATGTACCAGAAATATAAGTCTTATGGTTGGGCACAGAGACACATATTTTTAATTCAATACTTTGTGTTTAAATCAACAGATACAATATAAATGGATGAATCTCCCTGCAGTCTGTTGTAACAATGCTTCAGCCTCAATGGCTTGGTGAAATTGTGCGGAAGTAGATGATGACCCTTATAACTACATTTATATATCAAACTAGAAAGTTAAGCTGTGATCCTGTAAATTGGGATGGACAGCCCTGCTTTTCTGCCAATAGCTACATTCACTTGGGAGTAATTTATAGAAACCCATATGCCAAAAGTGACTGGGATTTAAGGAAGCAATAGAAGGGCCACAATGAAAGATGAATGACCACTTTTTCTCCTTCTAAGCTTTTTGATGTTTCATTTTTTGTGTTCTGGTTTTATCTCATATTTCTTTTTTTTCTTTATTGTCAGAAATCAAAATTGTTTACTTCCAGAGGGCTTTTGAAATGCAATAAAAGCACCATACTAAGCTGAGTACTCAGGAATTGCCAACACCTATTATTTACATATTTATCTTCTTATAAGTATGGTTTTAGTTATGTTGTTTAGCAGAAGAACTTTATAACTATTACTGTGCTGCCTTTAAATAATTTTGATTTGATAAAATAATAAAATCATCTGAAAGAATGGAAAACAAAAAAAACATTATATTATCCTGAACTACTGGAATAAAATCATCATTGAATTTTCTATTTAGCTCCATTTCTGCTGAATAAATATTCATTATCTGCTGCCTGTTTGAAGAATGGATGTTTCTAAGTATTGTATTGCCCATTTTTTATTTTTTGTAGCAATCACCCTTGTTTCATCCCATGCACAACTATTGCATAGGTATTAATGAAGGAACCTGTGAAGAGGAGAAGAATTTCGAATTGAAGAAGGAATTGCAAGATTGATATTACCTGGATTTGCTCAAATGGTACTTCAAAGCTGAACGATTCATTGTAATAAGGATTCAGAGTGTTCTTCTTAATTGTTGTCTTTTTCTTCTTCAACCGTTTCCCATTCTGCATCAGATGAATTTTCACATAGGGATCTAAACAACAACAGAAATAAGATTTTCAGAAATTTAAAGCTCTACATGACACAGACCCAGGCTACCTTTGTCCCATTACATCAGCTCTTCCCACCTGGTCAGGCAGGGTAGGTATATTGAGGTCCCTATCAGTTAAAGATCTTAGACCAGAAAGAGAGCCTTAACTGCTGTTGCTCCTGCCCGTGGAATATTCTCCCCCTAGATGTGAGCCTGGACCCCATTGTCCTGGTCTTCCAGAAAGGGGTGAAACATGGCTCTGCAGCCTTCCATGGGGAGCCCAGAGGAGCATGGGACTTTCACCCTTTAATTAATTATTTTAGAATGTTTAACTTTTATATACCAGTTTTATTTTTTGAAATTTTATTGTATACTGCCCCAAATCCCTCTGTGAGGAAGTCGGGTTGTTCCAAAATGTAATAAATAAATGAAAATAAATAAAATGTTGGCTAATGCATCTTTAATGAGAATGAGATGGTGACAAAATAAACAGGAAACTGATGGAGTGTCTTTTTTTAAAGGCTGCAAGTCTTATGCTTCTATCATAACCTGTATAATGATTGCCCAGCAACTATTCAAATAGGGCAATTATGTCAAGTGATAATATATTGCACTGAATATTGCAAAGTATGAGAGAAGACTTTTTCCTTAAAGTGTGCACTGAAGTGTTCCCTCTTAATGTTTTTTTTCCTTCGATGTAAGGTTCCAGAAAAGTCTTAATTCTGAAGGACAAAGAGATATAGGTCATTTTGTTACTCTTATTGGACATGAATTCAAAGAAAAGTGATAGCAGTGGCTGAGGCAAATGAACATTACTCTGGCTCTTTTTGTTGTTATTGACAATTACTTCACATTTTAGATGTGTTCATTAACAAAGAATTGTTATACTTGCCCTAATTGCTTGTATGTGTGTTCATGTGTGTGATGTGTGCATAAAATCACTAGGATTAGATAGAGAAACATGGCACTCGAATTTTATTCTAAACCAACTACAGGTAGAATTTCCATACTGTAAATGGTGGTGGTATTCCAGCTCTCGAACAAAAAAAATGCAACTCCTACAGGAATAGCCACTTGTATCCTACCTTAAGATAAATGTTCTTGGAGATACCTGTCTAGATATTATTGGGAAATAGGAATCCTGGACTAGAGTAATTACATTGTTCAAACAAAACAAGTTGTCTAACATTATAGCAGCCAAGATTTAACAGACTGCCAGACAAGTTTTAGGACAGAATATATTTGCACAGGCTTTCTCTGTGGATCAGATCTGGTACTTTAACATAATTAGTTGTTGTTGTTTAATGGTCTCTGGATCATCCTCCTTTGGTCTTGATGATTCTATTGTTTACAAGAAGTTTAAAGTTTAAAAGTTTAATGTTAGCATAGACCTATCCCATTTCATGCTATCATGTTCGTTGTTCTCTTTCTGACAATCCAGTTTTGCTCTGAATAATGAAAGTGAAAGAGACTTCCTGTGGAAACACACTTTTAAATGGAAACCACAGTTTTATACGTGGCTATTTAGTTCCTTTGGCTCACATAAAAGTTTGTGGCTGACATAAAAGACAGGGAAAAAAATTAGGCAGACAAGTTTTAAGGATTTATCTGTTCTTTATGGAGTTTGGGATAGGAAATCTGCAGTACCACAAACTGCCACTTCCACTACACGTGGAAGTTGCAAATGGAAGTTGGAGATCGAGGCAGATTGCTGAGCAGTCAAAATGTGTTGCAGAGGGGTTGCAACAACAATAACTTCAAGAAAGGACTTCCGGTTCCGGCTTCGATTCGTCGTTGGCGCCCTTTGATCGGGCGCCCGTTTCAACCTT
>JANHFP010006658.1:56987-68167 GCA_032468135.1 Calamaria suluensis
CCCTAGTGCCATGTAATGGGGTGAGCTCCTGTTACTTGTCCCAGCTTCTGCCAACCTAGCAGTTTCGAAAGCAGGTAGAAATGCAAGTACAAAAAATAGGAACCACCTTTGGCATTGAGTCATGCCAGCCACATGACCATGGAGACGTCTTCAGACACGCTGGCTCTTTGGCTTTGAAACGGAGACGAGCACCGCCCCCTAGAGTCGGAAACGACTGGCACATACATGTGAGGGAAACCTTTTTAAATGACCTGCTGAATGTTCTCTAACGGGTCGCACTAACTGCTACGTTCGGCTGAAGGACCCAGTTCAAAAAAGCAGAAACGGAAAGAAACAAAGTAGCACGCTTATTATCGGTCGGACCATTTTTTAATACATGATTAAACTGCCCCCCCCACAAGCTGAACTCGCAGCCAAAACGCCTCTTGAAACTTACCATTGCAAACGGGGTTTGGATGAGATTCTCATTGGTCACTGCATATTCGTGGCAGACTTTGAAGAAATTAAGCGTCTCGGGGATATTGTAAGTGATGGTACCTGTTTAAAAAAAAAAAACCCCAAAAAAACACCACAAAGTAGAGTTAAATTCATTTTACACATCTGACCTTCAGCATGGGAACAAACCAGCTAATCTGCCATTTCCCTTTCCAACTGGGAAGGAGGAGAGAGAGGAGGAATGGGCCACGAGCAATCTAAAAGAATGTGAAGAATTCCCCGGACGGGACAAAACTCCATGGTCACCGCTTATAACATAATATTGGAAGGTACCTAGGAGGTCTTCTTTTTTTTTTAAAAAAAAAAATAGTTTTCATTCAATATTCAATAGTGTGTATATAATTTTTAGAATTTTTAGAATTTTAAACTTTATTATTATATTGTTTGTTTTTAGTTGGCTGTAAACCGCCCCGAGTCCTAGGAGGGGGCGGTATAAAAATCCAAATAAATAAATAAAAATAAATAAATTCAAACTATGCCTTGAACAGGATTGGAACTTGGAGATAAATGTAACCATCAAGGACAATGCTTGAGGTGCATAAAACTGCCCAGCCAGAATTCACCTTTTTTAAACTTGCAATTGAATCATGCTCCAAGGGATGTTGCAAGAATATATTCACAATTTCTCAATCAATTTTGAGAGCACAAGGGGAAATGTTCATATTGGAAACCTCTCTAAAAATTGCAGTCTGACAGGAAAATGATTGTGTGAAGCAATGCACTCCATAGTCAAAGGGGAAAAGGGTTCAGTATAATGGATTCTTAACCTCAGTACCTCTGAAGTTCAGTTTGGCTCTTAACTCAGATTATTCAAGGAGAAGTAGACTAGTAAATCATTATCAATTCTTAACAGAAAATGCAACCTAATGTACTCATCACTGGTAAGATAGAGAAAGCAATGAGACAATGAGCAATGTCTACTCTTTAGACATAACAATATAAATATGTTCTAGACACACTTCTGTTTCTAGTTTTGGATCAAAGAAACAGAAGAACCATAATAAAGATTAATAAATATTTCACAGCATAACTGGTGTGGATTAGACGGTATTTCATTTTATATACATACAAAAATGAAATAATTTTTCCATCACAGAAAGTTGGATATGCAAACACACTGGAGTAAATTGAATAGGGATATGAAATTTAAAGATAATTTAAGTGAAAATAATAATCCAACAATGATGAATCAATGTTCTTAGTTTGTGTACTTGCAATGATTCCCAGGGTTGGATGGGATTAGAGATCTTCTAGTCTACTCCTACCAATGCTTAATAGCTGGTACTTTTGTAATTTTATTTCCAACTGAGCTCATTGCCTACGTTTTTCAAACTGCAACTCATCTAGCTTGAATTCAATGTTTGGCTTACATTTCTACTAAAGTTTTAGTTTGGAAGAATGTTTGATTGGAAAGTAAGAAAGAGATTTATTAAAATGGATTATTAATTATTAGATATTCCATGCATGCAATTTCAAAAGAACACAAATCCCAAATGTAAAGAATAAACTGGGCTGTATCATCATTTTATATTTAAATAACAATTCTTACATTGTTAAAGTTATTCTATCGACAATATTGAAAAAGTTTTATTAAATATGCAGGATTTCGGTGTCTAAGAATGTAGGTGAAGCTGTTTTATAATGCAATTTATTAAGCTCCAAGTATCAAAAAATGAGACAGGAAAAGCAAAGGCATCCAATCAAAGAAACGAGGGAAAAAGAAAATAGAAGCACCTAATTTCTCTCTGTAACTTTTCATGCAACAATAGCACAACAAATTTGCCAAGTTTGTCTCATCTTTGAAACAAATATGTTTTATTGCTTATTTTTAAACTAAGCAGAAATGTATTTCCGGACTAGACTGTGTGACTGTATTGTATTGTTTCATTTGTTTGATTTATTGACACCTATCTCCTAAATAATATCAACCAAATCTCCAATATATATATATTTCATTTGAAAGCACATGGAGGTCAGGCCTATTTTTTATTTATTTGATGTTTGCCATCTTTGGTAAAGATAAGAACCTGGCAAATGCTAAAGCCATTAATTTTATGATCCTCATTCTCCAATTATCTATTAAGAATTTTGTACTGGTTTGCATATTAAGGTTTCATCAGCATTGAAAAATATGTGATAGGATTTTATCAAAGTTTGGCTAAAAATAATTAATGTAGCATATGGTACGAATCTCAAATAAGACTTGAGAAAACAGGCTACATTAGTTGTCTGAATCAAATGAGAAATTTAAAAAAGGTGCTTCTCAGAACAAACACTAAGATGTAATACTTTTTTGAAATTCCAAGAAAACTTGGGTACAGTACAAGCATTTAAACTGTGTAACTCTATCTATGTTGAATGGAAGATTATAAATGTATGCCAGTGTCTATACATTTTCAAACAGTATGGGATAAAGATGTTGATGCCAAATTAAACACTTATCCTGCTCATTTTAATAAAAATCTCAAAATACCTGTTTACAAAACACTATTGACTGAAACATGGCAAAGGGGAGTTATAATTTTCTGAAAATTACAACATCCAGAGCTGAAAATCTCTGAATTTTAAATTGGACAACAGGAACAAACTAGGGATACTACAGATGTACAAACCATTTCATTTTTCATGAGCATGTTTGCCTCTTAACTCTGGAATGTCTGGTTTGTAATCTGAGTGTGAAGATATTTCTGTCATCTTTGTTGTGATCAGATCACTTTATATTAATAATGAGATTTGTTGGTACCATTGATTTCTCGAGGTAGATAATCGCTGTAGGCATTTTATGGATCCAACTGGCTTTCTACAGGTTTTGGCCGATTGTCCCACTGATCTAGGTGCATTGGAATTCAAAAAGAACATGGACTCTCTAGATAACCCATGTTTCTAATGCACTAGTAATGCACTTTAGTATGAAACAACAGAAGATCAGATGATGTAAGATAAGGCGTAAATATGACTGGCTATAGGTATGAGCACAGATTTGGGCCAAATTCTAGCAATAATGTTGGCAAAATAGATTGCTGTTCTTGCATCCACATAATGTTATCCAACAGCAGAATTTACATAGGGTAATCTATACCTATACAAAAGATCTCTGTGACTTGTTTGTAGACAGAAACACCCAAATCTACTTGGATTTGGATGCTATATGACCAGAACCAATAGGATGACTGGGCTGATATCAGAGGTGAAATCCAGCAGGTTTTGACAGGTTTTGGAGAACTGGTAGCAGAAATTTTGAGCAGTTCGGAGAACCAATAGCAGAAATTTTGAGTAGTTTGTTTGGAAAACTGGCAAATAGCACCTCTGGCTGGCCACAGAGTGGGATGTGAATGTGGATTTTTCAATATCCTTCCCCAAGAGTGGGGAGGGAATGGAGATTTTGCAGTATTCTTCCCATACCATACCCAGAGAACTGGTAGCAAAAAAAATATTGGATTTCACCACTGGCTGGTATGTTATGAAGTCATTTACCTTGTAGATTCTAGGGAAGTGGCTAGGGTTCTCTGAAACATGACATTGAGTCACATGCAGGGTGGATGCTAATCTTTGCTGGCTCCTTTGGTTAACCAGGGAAGGTGGTTGACTGGATTTGAGAACAGATGAATCATTTTTTTGACAGAAGGAATGTGCCTACTGCTTGAAAGGAAGAAGCAGTGTACCCTGTTCTAGAGTAACACTCTCTCAGTCAAGTTCCCTTGAATAAATATCCAGTTTCCAACACCCCCTTTTTGGAGAAGTTCTGGAGAAGATAGTAAGATGTTGGTTGTCATGGCTCATGGATGAAGTAATTGGGATACTTATAGCTCCTCCCTTTTTTCTTACAATATATATTCATGCACTTTACAACATATATATAAAATGCGATGGGATGGAATTGTGCAACAAAAGTTCAAAAAATTATTAATTTGTTCAGATATGCAGTTAAAGCTATTAAAGGTTCCTAACATAACATTGAAGACCAGGATATTTCTCCAGGTATTTGAATCAGGATATTAAATGAGTTCTGTTGATGCATGTTTTTCTATAATGAGGGCCATTGTTTTACCCTCTGATGCCTGGGGTTATACATTGTGAGTTGTTTTATGTTACTTATGGGAAATGGGCAGTTATATAAATTATATGAATAAATGAACAAATAGTTTTAGTTAGTAACCCATTTTCCTGGATGAAAAAAGAAACCTAAAGTGAATGTGGGAAAATTCCACATCAGAAATTAGACGTGTCAAGAGAAAAATAACTTGACTTGTCAATCCAGGTATTAGACTGATAAAACCGAAGCATGGGAAAAGCAAATGCTAAGACCAATTAATCCCCCACTCTTGAAGGAATACATTTTGCTTTTGTCTTTGGTGTGTTTGAATAAATCATTGCTGTGGCTGCCTAGAAGCCAGATAAAAGAAAAAACATCTACTGATTAAAACAAAGTTGGAGTTAGCACTCTGGAAATCAAACTAAGATCAGTGAAGCTAGTTACATTATAGCTTCACTGAGATATGCACTGTGTGAAATTATTTTGGTGTGCTTATATGAGAGATCTTGAAGCTGAGTGAGACAACTTTATTTAGAAAACACCTGTTCATTGTCCTTCTGCTTTCCAATTTTGTGTGAGCTCTCTGCCTTTGCTGTTGTAGGTAGAAAAGACTTAAATTTCTTATTGAATAGGTAGTGCTTTTTTCACCTTATCCAACTACAGAAAGATTGGAAGGAAAGTGTAATTCAACGGCAGAGAGGATTTCTGTGAAGCCTATGGGCTGGTGGTAGTACACAATTTCAGCTGTAACCAGGAATTTCAGGGAGGGGGGAAGAACATTGTGGGATGAAGGTGTTAGATCAGAGTGAGTGAAGCAAGCTTATTCTAAGGGTGGGTGCATGCATGCATGATTCAATTAATATGGTGGACAATGCCTGTAGCTCTGCACATTTACACAGAGGCAGGACACATCACATTTCTATTATTCCACAAACATTTGGTATGCTGAAAAACATACAGTGCTAAGTAATTTTTTCTCTTTATATTGTATTAGCACATAAATAATCTCTCTTTCTCCCTCACCTACTCTCTCCTTATATCATTTATTTATTGAATTTTAGCATGCAAAGAATTGTACAAGACTTCTGGTACCTTAAATACAATCATACATTTTCTTTGACTGAGTTATAGGATTGTCACCAAAGCTATAGAACAGACATGGTGTCCAATAATGTGTTCCATCAGCTGACAGCCTAAAGACATCTCAAAATTTTCCAGTGATGCAGTGATACAAATGGATAGTGGATGTAACAATTTTGCCACCTGATACACATGATTTTCACCAAGAAGGCACTGAAATGTGACGGAAAGGATGAGAAACCTGAAGAAACAAAATAGTTTCAATCCAAATACTACAGATACTGGCTTCAATTTTGAAGAGAGAGATCCATTTTGGTGAAAGGCATATCTTGTGGTTCACTGACTATGTTGATTAAACTTGAAGAGTTTAGTAATACTTTTGTTTCTTAGTCACTTGAATAAAGATTCTAATATACCTGAATCTAATTAGGGGACACACATACACACACTATGAAAAGAATTAACAGCTGATAAAGTATGTGTGAGTTCAAGCACATATGGAACTTCACAGATGGGAAAGAGAGTTTGAGAAAGGCTGAGTATTGTTACAAAGAAATCCCTAATACAAAAAATAAACTGATGTAACTAATTTGATGGAAATTACAAATGTTGCTTCAGGATGGTATATAGAATGGAACAATGCAATAAATTGTCTTTGCTTTTGAACCATTACTAACATGATGCAAAGTACAGTAAGAGCCGTCTGAATACAATTCAGAAAAACAAAATGCTTTTACTAATAGAAAATGGAAGAATAAAAATGCTTATCTTAAACTAAATCGCTATAAGTAGTCCTACGCTTAACAGACATTTGTTTTGGTCATGTGAACTAATGGTAGCTATGCTCTGCTATGGCCTTTGCAGTACTTCCATGATCATTTGATCAAAATCTGGGTGTTGGCAGATGGTGTTTCCACCTACCCACCTGCCTATCTCCCCCATTTCTCCCCTTTTGGCCACCCTGCACTCTGCTGCTTCTGCAGCCCCAGGCTCTGCCAGCCCTGCCACCCTAGATGACCTTTCCTCCCCCCCACCTGACTTGGCCCTTTACAAGGCAGCTGGAGTGGAGCACAGGGCAGCAGGACAGGTGGAACCCAGAGCTGCAGGGCAGTTGAAGCATAGGGCAGCAGTATGAGTGGAGCAGATGGCAGCAAGATAAGTGGATGCCAGGACATTTCAGGATGGCAGAGTAGCAAGGCAAATGGAGCTCAGAGCCAAGAGAGTCAGTAGAATGTAGGGCAGTCAAAAGAGCAGAGATGAAAGGGAGATAGGCAGTTTGGGGGAGTGGTTGTAAGTATGGTTGGACTGCCAAGTGACAAAATATTGATAATGGGGCTGCAAGGATGCTGTGATGTCCATAATTTCAGAAACCATATGTAACAACCATTTGTTGAGCACCCCTGAAACTTTAAATGGTCACTGAAAGTAACTTCAATACCAATAATAAATAATTATTGATATTGAATTATTATATATTAGTAATTATATAATAATTACTAATAAAATCAAATAAAATCAAAATCAAGGCTTGAGGCTGGGAAGCCAAGCCAGGAATGGCTTGGTTTGGGATCTGTCCTTGTCTAGCAGCCAGTGAGATTTGATTAATGGCAGCAATGTGGACTATCAGAAATGTTATCAATAAGCAATGTAGTCAAGTGACATTGTGCTTTATGACCGTATTGGTAGCAGTAGAAAATCTGGTACCATTCATTGCCATACTGGAGGACCAGCTCTATTACATTAAATATGGTTAATATATTACAATAGAAATTCTTACGCATATTTTTTAATAAACTTTCTTCTAGCATTTCAGTTTCCGAAACAAAAAAGGATATTGATAGCTGGAGCCTTTAGTAAAGTTGCTGGAGTCAATGTAATTTTTTCTGGTTTAATTTTGAATTAATTTTTAAGTAAATAGTAACATTTAAAAAATCTACTCATTTATCATTTGTGATTCTTTATCTTCTGAGAATGACTTTTCAGAAAGAAAGGAAACTCATGCAACAGGATGTGAGCATGTTTATAACAAGGTTGGGAAGAGACAAGGGCTGTGCAGAGTTTCTGTCTATGACATTTGTAAGGTGCTGTGCTGACTCACCTCCCTGACTGGAAGGAGCTATTATCATTAAATTATATGCATGCCAGTTTCCATGTAGAAAAAATAATAATAAAATCTCTTTTGTATTAATGTAATATGTTAATCAGCATTTGCATGTTTAATGCAAGTAAGCAAGAGTTCTAGCATGTTTTTTTTTTTGGGGGGGACCCAATAATGTCACTTTGACATGATTACTGAATCATTGAACTTAAATAATTCCTTTACCCCAAATAATACATGATAAAGTTAAAATGAAATGAAGCATATCCATGGGAAAACGTACATTCTATTCTTTTCCAATCCCTTTGTTAATAGAAAAATACATGCCTTTTGTTATTGCTGGTGTGTTCCTCCTCTCCCTTTTCCTTTCATGACATTTGCTTTCTGTTCATATCTTGAAAGAGCATTTTGGAACTGATACAAAAGCCTTTTCTGCTACCATATTAGGAGAGAATATGTGGAAAAGAATCCAATGGTGGAGCGAATATAATAAAGAAAGAATGTGTTTGCCAGAAAAAATAAATAACATACTTACTGAAGGAATGAATATTTAAAAACCTTGAAACACATGTGTTTCAAATTCTGCTTAACTATTTTAAAATAGAGCCCAATGGAGCAAAGATAAGGGGAAAGAATTTAATAATTCTTAATAATTTGAAAATCTGTTTAATGCACTATTAACCCATATATTGAAAATAGTTCACATGGACTTTAAATAAAAATCATTGATGACAAATTTTGAGATAAAAAAGAAGCACTTCTTGAATGCCCTGGCCTAAAATCCCAGCCCAACAGTCTTTCCATGCAGCCTGAACGTTCTCATACTTCGTTGAATAGCTAAAACTCATAGTAGACATTGTAGGATGAGGTTTGTGTTTGTCAACGGTAGCCAAAAGTCTGCAGGAGCCTGTTAGCACTTTTATTTTTTTAAAATGCATACGTTTTTGCAAGCTGCTACTTATCAGTTTCAACGGAGTGAGTAAATGGCTATAGGTTTTAAACTGGGAGAATTGTGGGATGGAAGAAGACGACGAGGACAGGCTAGATATGCAGATTACACATGAGACAGATTGCGTGTATGTTAGCAATTGTTATGGGTTATGAATCCCTTGGGCTTGCTGAGATTTCCAGAAGTAGCCAAAACTTTTGATGTAGTGACTTCAGCAATCCTTCACTCGGTCATGTTGGCAACATTTCTTTTGTGCCCATTAAGTCTTTTGCACAATGTTTGGATTGTTTGTTCTATATAGAATCCAGAGGAGCTTAATTATGAGACCAGGAATCAAAACAAAGTCAAAATAATATCAAAGCAGCAGGGACACTCCATTAAAAACTTCAAGCAGCCATCTTGAAATATAAAACCTGTAACCTGCTTTTGCATAACCATTCTGTCTTCTCTTCCTCCACATATCATTCCAATCTAATCCTACAAAGGTAATACTCACTTAGCTACCATAATTGGGACCAGCAACTCAGTCACTAAGTGACATGGTCATTAAGTGTGATATCATATGACCATGATAGACTTAAGATGTCACTCCCACCATAGCCATTAAGCAAATCACCAAAGTTGTTAAGTGAGGTATCACGTGACCCTGATTTGCGATTTTACTGCTGATTTCTCTTGTCAGAAGCTGGCTATGAGGCATGCAAATGGTGACCATGTGAATGCAGAACACTGTGACTGTCACGAAGTTGATTGCAAAATGTCTGAATCTCACTCATGTGACCGAGTACAAAAAGTCACTTTTTTAGCACCATTGCAAGTTTAAACAGTTGCTCAACAAGGCAGTCGTTAAATGAGGATTACCTATAATGATTTAGCTATTCCATTGCAGCTAATCAACTGAGCCAACCAATAGGCATCATGGTTGGGGTGGATGGTAAGGGAAGTATGAAATACCAGAAGGCACCTCTACTTGTTATAGCCTTTTGGTTTACAGAATAACCAAATTCTGGCTATACAGAAAATAGATACACAGCAGCAACTTTTACCATCAGTGAAATTCTAAGAAAGGAATTCTAAGAAATTCTAAGTATTTCCTGGCTTTACGCAGGTGAAAACTTTTGTTTTCATTAACATTAGTCTTATGAAAGTTGAATTATGACTTTCTAGTATTATAGTTTTATTTATATTACTTTCTCATGATATGAATGAGAATGCATACATTGCCATAACTCTATTTTTTCCCAACACACCAAGAACCTAACATAAAGAACTTAAGTTTAGGAGATGTGATTTTTGCTGTCAAAACTCCCAAGTTGACATAGGAGAATTCCAAAGAAAAAGAACTGAACTGATATATTACTAAGCAACATAAATTCTTTTGTCTTTTAGAGTAATGGTGTTTGCAATAAAAAGCTTTAGCGGAGAGTTAGAAATGGAAATGTATTGTTGTACACTTTCCTGACCAACCATTTGTGTGATGAAACAGCAGCTTGTGGATGTGTTCTGCATTTCACTTTATTCAGGTGAGGAATAATCCTTCCCCTCTCCTGAACATTTGTATGACCATCCTAAACAGCTTTCCAGAACCAGTGGTTATTCCTTTAACTCTTTTTCAAATGAAATATCTATTTAAAATATCTAGAGGTTTGTTTAATTTTGTTGTTGTTGTTAGTTGCAAAGTCGTGTCTGACCATTGCCACACCATGGACACCATTCCTCCAGGCCTTCCTGTCCTCCACCATCCCCTGGAGTCCACCTAAGCCTACTGCTTCAGTAACTCCATCCAGAAAACTCATTCTTTGTTGTCCCCTTCTTCTTTGGCCCTCAATCTTTCCCAACATTAGGTTCTTCTCCAGTGAGTCCATTCTAATTCCATTGTCTAATTTAGGGCAATCATAAATATATCTTTTAAAAAGTGCAATTTAGATAAGTCCTTGTTTAGTGACTACCTTGTTCAGTGATCTTTACAGCTAAGTGATTAAAAATTAACTTCATGACCAATTGTTGCATTTATGACCTTTGCAGATCTAATAAAGCAAATGAAATTTGAACGAGATCATAAACACTGCTGTATCTTCACTTAGTGATTACTTCACTTAACAACTGAGTTGCTGGTTTTAATTGTGGTCACTGAACAAAGACTACCTGTATCAGATGAATTTGAGTAAAATGGTAATGTTCAACTTTTTTCTTTTAATGACCCTCTAATCCCTTGCATCTGGGTGGAGTAAGGAGCAACTGAACAGACCTGGAACATTTACTAGCCAGATGTCCTTCCTGATACCTATTTGGAGTTCACAGCAGACAATTACCCATTGCACCCAAGGAGAGAAATATCTGCCACTATCTAGGATCAAAGTCACTGATGGTGAGGCAAGAGCTCCACTTTTAGGCCACTGTGCAGAATGCGGCCGTGCGGGTGGTTACAGGGGCATCACGGTTTGCCCCTGTGACCCCTCTCCTGCACGAGCTGCATTGGCTGCCAGTGATCTTCCGGGTTCACTTTAAGGTTCTGGTTATGACCT
>JANHFP010006659.1:12807-28556 GCA_032468135.1 Calamaria suluensis
TTTGAGACTTGTGGACTTCAACTCCCAGAATTCTGGAAGTTAAAGTCCACAAGTCTTAAAGCTGCCAAGTTTGAAGACCTCTGGTCTAGATCAACTTTTTAATTGATCCTGCTGGCTTTCTGTATATCAGGAATATATTATGTGGGGAAGCATCCTTTAGGGTGGTTTTTCCCACCTGTTTGAAATGGCACAAATTCAGCCATCTACAGCTTTTTCATACTTGATGTACTGTTTGACAGATTAGGATGTATGCTTGTATCTTCATCATGAGAAACAGATCTGAATAGCATTATTTGAAGGACAATTATTAATAAACTAATAGGATCCATGAACTTATTAATTTCCAAATTGGAAATTAATTTCCAAAACAATTAATGAAAATCCTGACTTTTTTTGCTTTAACTGAGGATGAACAGGGAACTCCAGTTTAATATAAACCAGAAATTGTGCACTGGTCAGCCTGTGACTAATTTCTCACTTCTGATAGGAAAGGTATTTCAAACCAGCTCAAAGAGAGAAAAGAGTCTGATTTTTCCTTCTCATGCTGCTGGGTTGCTAAAATCCACTACAAAAAATCATTTGGGTGGCATAAGGAAAAGCTAACAAATATTTGTTTAACTTCTAACTTAATACTGTTGAATACAGAGCTAAAGGAAATGTACATTTTTCTATTTGATTAAGTGCTGTTCATTTCTGAACATTAAATTTATTCCCAATGACTGCTTTGGTCGTAGATCTTGGGAGAAATAATTAAAATTGGCAATTTTAGAATGAAGTAATTGGTTAACTGGTGAAAAAGCTAAGGTATTTGGTAGGGTGTATTAACAACTTCCAACTTGTTTCCGGAAAGAAGTGATTAATTACCCTTGATCACATCTTAACCTTGCACAAGTGTAAGATTTGCATCCACAAAGACTAATAGAAATATATAGGAGTACAAGCTGAAGCTCCTTTTGCCGGATGAATTCAAATGGAATAATGACAACAAGGTGGAAAACGTGAGTATACAATTCATCAAAACATTAATGTGTCATCTTTGTGTAGCTATGGATTCTGAGCTTCCTTTGCTTCATATCCCCATATATGAATGGATCTTTGGTTTCTTCTAAACATCTGCTCTGTCTAAAAAATATGTGATTACAATATGGCACTCAAAGTCAGTGCAAGGTCAACACACACAAATACAGCAGCACAGTATGAGCTTTGTGTTGAAGGCAGAGTTATCAGAACAGATATTCAAAGAGAAAGCTACAATGATCTGGATTAAACATTTGGAGATTTGCAGCACTGTATCTATTGCGTTAGAAGTTTAACCCTTACAGTAGAAGGAATGATAATGATGCTACTGAACCCAATCCACTCTATTTTTATTCTGCTATGCCCCTAATCTTTGGAATAAAACTGATCTAGAGATCACTTAATCCAAACATCTGCACCAGGACAGAAGCCTCTACCGTACTGAAACTCCTTCAAGCAATTAGGCCATAAAGGATATAGCTATAATCCTCTATGTCAATATATCACAGCCCCAGTTCGGGATCGAGCAAAACGTGCCCAGAACAAATGTGATCCAGAGAAGATTAAAGATGATTACTAATTCCCGCTATAATCAGCAGCATCTGTATACTGTTGATTTCTCTCTTTTTTGCTGTACGAAAACAGAATCGATGTGTGAAAAGAAATCGAAACTTTAGCATTCACTTCTGTGAGTACCTTTAGAGGGCAAATTGTAAGATTTCACACACGGATAAAGCCAAAAAAATGCACAGGCAGTTCGGTGGTATAAGCACTCTTGAAACAATATAAAAGTTGAAAAGGCATGTAGAACTAAGAAGGAAATCACTGAGTTATTTAAGCAGGGGTATCCACAGGATAGGTTAAAATCTAAAGTCAAGAGGGCATCTGGAACGGTGGATTTGAAACTCACTCCTTTTTATGTGTACAATGCATGTAAAAAAAGAAGTGGGTCACAGACGCCATCTTGGCTGTTTTAATCTCCCCACAAACACCCCTAAATCTTACCATCATCACTCTGATTTCAACTATGAGTGTGTTATTTTAAAACTGATCCTCTTAGAAAGATTATAAAATCTAGCTGAGATATAAGTAGCAGGAACTCAGTTGCTTGGCAGCTTTGGCGGTCGTACAGTCTGAGGGACCTCCAGACCTGTGTGTAGAGTCACCTGCAAGAGGAGGAGAAAAAAAAAAGGCGCAAGGCTTTAGAACTAAAAATATATGCACAAAGTAGGAGATCATTAGCTATGGCAGGTTTGGCAGGAACCCATTGAAATGGAATGTTTTTCACCCTTTCAATATCCCTTTTTTATTATTTATTATTATTTATTTATTTTGTTAATTACATATTAGGTAATATATATAAGTATAAGCATGAATTGGATATAAAAATGAATACAAATAAAGAGAACATTAGGACAGGGACGGTAGGCACGCTGGTATAACCAAAATCACAGTGTTTAAAGAAAGTTGCACATAGAAATAAGAAATTATGTTTTACATCAATCTTAGAGGTTTGTTTATGTTTGTATATGTCTGATTTTATATGTTTTATATGTTTTTCTTTTTTTTATTGTTTTTGTAAATATGTTAATAAAGATTATTTTTTTAAAAAAGAAATGGAACGTTTTTCTACAACTTTGGAGCATAACATATGGACGTAACTTTCCCAGCATCCACTAAATCATGATACAGTATGCATGGGGGGGGGGAGGGGAGTGGCAAGTTTAGCGCACGGCATAGAGGAACTGGAAGAGAATTTGCGCATGAGGAAGCCTACCCAAGCGACTTGTGTTCTTCCTTGATGGTTTCTTCCCACTGACTTTCTTAAGGTTAAGTCAACAGGGAAGTTTACAAACTGTGATCACATTATTGCAGGGCACTGGAATCAGCCATCAGTGTGACTCTGTTGCCAAGTGCCCAGATTGTGATCATCAGGGGTGGGTTCCACTCACCTTTACTACAGGTTCTCTTCTCGTGCGCACATGTGCAGTAGAGCACCGACCAGCATGCTTTGTGCATGCATGTGCGCACCAAATGTGCTCTCTGTGCATGCACATTGGAGCACGCATGGCGAATGTGTGCTCTGCGCGTGCACAGTAGAGCACGTGCTGCAGCACGCACAGCAGGCATGCATTCCGCGCATGCCTAAAACAATTTAGAAGAGGCGAGTCGCAGCAATCAGCTCAGATGCGCCGATTCAGCCACCAAAAAACAGAGGGAAAAAAAGGTAAAAATTGCCCCAGGCCGGGCCAGAGGGCCCAGCTCCTAGACGGTTAGAACCGGGTCAGTGATGTCATCTGCTCATCGCTACCAGATCCCACAAACCGGGAGAAACCCATCATTGGTGATCATGTAATCATGGACAATCAGAATAATGAGGAACAGTCATAACCACTATTCATTCATTCCATCGTAACTTCAAATGATTAAAGACTACCTGTATATGTGTATATATCTGTTCTTTTGTGTCTGAAATCCAATTTCAATAGAAGAGAATATATATGTAGGTCAGGGTTGAACTCTGTTGTCCTTGTTGTTCCCTAAACTATAGTTCCCCCAACCATTGTTTTAACTGGGGAAATTACTTGTCTAGAACAAGCTAAATTTCTGGAAGTTTAGACAAACTTCCAGAAATTTAATATACACTTTAAGATGAATATTTACACATCGTTGAAAAGAGACCATTTAAAAAAAAACCAAAGCTAAGAAAAACAAAAAGCCCAGAATGCATCATCTCCAGCAACCAACATTCAGATTAGCAGAGGTTAACACCACAAAAACAATCAAGCAGAAAACAATACCTTAAGGTAGGGGTCCTCAAACTTTTTAAACGGGGCCAATCCACAGTCCCTCAGACTGCTGGGGAAGGTGGACTGGTTGGCTGAGCATGGCTAGGTGATCATATGACCGGGTGGGCATGGCCAGGTAATCATGTGACCAGGTGGGCGTGGCCAACTTAATAGACCATATTTTTTTTGCCTTTCTCCTTCCTAAGTTCTTGTTTAAATTGTTTTCAAGGATTTTTAATTTAAAGCAGTACTTTAAAGCCCAGAGTTGCTTTTCAAGGCTGCACCAGCGAGATCACCCCTCAGCTGGCCTTCCATCTGGCTCACTGGAAGATAGGTCTCATGGCAAGGCTTAATCACACCACTCCGCGGAGTGCACGCGGCCCACAGGCTGTAGTTTGAGGATGCCTGTCTTAAGGTATTACCCACAGAGAAAACTACACTCCCAACAACATTGCCAGGCGAAGCCGCCATATATCAATAGGGAGCAATCCCCACGCTCATTAGCACTGATGATGCTTCCTAGTTGGATAATGTCTGCAATCAGGTTCAGAAAGCGACAAAGGACACCGCACAGTGCAATTTATTCAACTGTTACTCTGAACTGAGCTAATCCAATAGAAGAAAATGTTTACCTGAACATTTCGGTTGAGGCTTAGTGCAGGCATGAAAACACCTTCCACGTTCTCAAAAGCTGGAGGGCCCTGCTGCTGCCCGTTGATGTAGAACGTTAAGGAGTGCTTGTTGAGGTCCAGAAGAACGCCTACAGTTGCACCTTTTGAAACACCTCCTTCTGTCCTAGAAAACAAAGAGACAAGAATGACGTTAGCGACGTCAGACCCTGCCATATTTTAATTTTCTTAAAGCAGGACTCTCTTAGAAAAGTGCAAGATGCTAAGCGACTCATCGCTGGGTCTCTGCTGGGCTTCAGATGAGATTCCAAAAATGTCATTTAGAGTTCCTAGGAAAGAATTTGCCACGGGTGTAGAACCTTTTATGCATCTGTTTAAAGCAGCTATGTCGCAGCTTCCACCTGCGCTGCGAAGGCTCCCAGATTTACCAACATTTCGCCGGGCGCTGAAGACTTACCTCTTCCGACTTGCCGGCCTGGGGTAATTTTAATAGTGGGAGTTTTTATGCAGTATTTTAAGTATTTTAAATATTAATATTTTAAATTTAAATTTTAATAGCCATAATGAAGTAATTTTATTTTATTTTAATATTCTATTGTATATTTATGTTTTAATGTTTTTGGCTGTGCACCGCCCCGAGTCCGCAAGGAGAGGGGCGGTATAGAAATCCAATCAATCAATCAATCAATCAATCAATCAATATGTCTCTTGTCAGGATAGGTGGTAGCTACACAGTGCAGACAAAAGATCCCCAGAAAAGCTACAGCTGCTTCAAAAAGTTGCCAGTAAATACTATTAATTTATCTGCCTGACTCTAGGAAAAAAATTGTTCAGAATAAGGGAATGGAAGCAATGACTTCTACAATTGAGGCTGTCATCTGCACCTCTATAACTGTCTGGTTTGGTTCTGCAACCCAACAAGACAGACAGAGACTTCAGAGGATCATTAGAACTGCAGAAAAAACAATGGCTACCAACCTGACTTCCATTGAGGACCTCTATACTGCACTAATCAAAAAGAGGGCTGTGAAAATATTTACACATCCTGGACATAACTTGTTCCAGCTCTTACCCTCAAACGACACTATAGAGCACTACACACCAGAACAACTAGACACAATGACAGTTTTTTCCCCAAACACCATCACTCTGCTAAACAAATAATTCCCTCAACTGTCAAACTAGTTACAAAGTCTGCATTACTATTATTTTTTTTATAAAAAAAATAATCTTCGTTTTTTATAAATTAAAAACCTCATGTTTGACATATTAAATAATATTATCTATGGTTTTTTTCTTCGTTCAAACATAAGACATAAACCACAAACCAACAAAAAACATTTAAGATAAATAACAAATAGATTTGCTAATACATCCTAGCTTAATACTGGCTTCTTACTTCATTATAGTTCTACATCTGTAATATCTTAATATATATTTAAATAATTACTTAAATTCCTATTACATCTTTCTTTCTTATACTATATATTTTGCTCTTATCCACTCGTACCACTTCTACCAGATTGTGTAATACTCAGAAGCAGACAGGTTGACTATGAAACTCAAAGATACACAAGATTCTAAGTCTCCTTCCACTAATGACAATATAACCTTGTTGCTGGTATCCTTAAGATTTATACTGACTGTTTCCTAATATGGTTTGATTACTTATCTGTACCCTATGACTATAATTAAATGTTGTACCTTATGATTCTTGATGAACGTACCTTTTCTTTTATGTACACTGAGAGCATATGTACCAAAGACAAATTGCTTGTGTGTCCAATCACACTTGGCCAATAAAGAATTCTATTCTATTCTATTCTATTTTATTCTATTCTATTCTATTCTATTCTGTAAGACACAGTGTTGACTACAGAACTATACACAAGATGATCAGGAGAAGGGGAGAGTTCATCCCTTGGTACCTTCTGACCCTTTCTTTTGCATTGGCAGAAAATTATGTTGAAATATTACTTTTAACATAAATAACCACAGTTTATGGAACAGTTCAGTTATGCAAGTTTAGTGAAAATGTCCAACTGAACAGTGATAGAAAAATAATAGAAAATTAGCTAATAGCTATCTTTTACTCATTGCCATAAAAAGTTGTCCAGGAGTTTTCTGTCCAGATAGGACAGCTGTAGCCATATGAAATTCAATTTTTTAAATAATATGTATGCTACATTGTTTATCATCCAATTATACCAAGGTAAAACATATACAGGTAGTCTGTCACTTACAACAGTCCATTGGTGGCTGTTCAAAGTTATAATGGCACTGAAAAAAGTGTCTTATGACCTTTTTCACACTTATGACTGTTGTGACATTCCCATAGTCAAGTGATCAAAGTTCAGAGGCTTGGCTCCTGACTCATATTTATGACAGTTGCAGTGTCCCGAGGTTATGTGATCAACCTTTGGTGATCTTTTGGCAAACAAAGTCATTGGGGAAGCCAGATTCACTTAATTTTTTTTACTAAATTAATAACTTAAATTACTTAAGAAATGTGGCAAGAAAGATCATCAAATGGGGTAAAATTCACTTAACAAACATCTCACTTAGCAACCTACATTTTGGGCTCAATTGACCTCAAGGACCACCGATGTTGTCTAAAACGGATTACAAATGAATCATACAGAACCCAGTAGGCTGAAGGCAAGGATCTACAATATTGAGAAATACTGACTTACAACTTACATGGTTGCTGTAAGGTTTACAATCAGGTAAAGGAACACTTTCATTGGGTATTTTTAATCAACAGGCATGCTTATTAATTCCTTATTTCTTTCATTTATATAAATGATCCTTAAGCCTTCCCTAATATAATGATGAACAGTTCATTCACTGTTGCTTCACTGACATATTTCAAAACAACTCTGAATAGATTTGAGAAAATTCCTTATAGCAGTTTAGTACAGATTCATGGCCACATCTGGATTCAGGTCTATATACAGAAGCCAAGAAGTGACTAAGGTCAATTGTCATGTGTTATCGTAAAATCACTTTTTATTTGGGGAGGGGAGAGTTGGAGGAGATTGCACTATATACTCTGCTTTAAATTCTTGGAAGCAAAGCAGAAGCCAACGAGGAAATGAATGAGTCATTTGACATGAAGAAGTTAAAAATAGGAGACAGATTCAGAAGCAGGCCAGCCAACTTCATAAGTCTAATGCTGATAAATGTCAAAACAGTTATGTATGGTAACACAGATTTATGAGCTATGTTGGCAGGAATTGGGACGTATGATAAAATGTTTCTGAAATGATGGGGTGGCAGGACGTTCACTGCACAGCTCTTGAAGGACAAGTAGAAAGCCTAGTTCAGGCCAGAAAGCAGCTTCTTGAATGCTTACCGATTAGTGTGGGAGTTGCAATGCATGAACCAACTGCGATTGTTGTCAACATACATAGCCCAGGCTTTGTCGTCCTTCCCCAGCATCATGTCCTTGACCACGTTGATTCTAGCAACCCCAAAGGCTGGATCTGGATGGTTATCATAACGATCCACATGAAGCTCCCAATAGTGGACTCCCTTTGAGAAAGCTGCAGTGCCCAGAATCACACGATCATCATAGCTACTGCAAGTAGCAGTCTGGTTGTCATTTGAAAGGACTATGTCTCTATGGGCTGAACAGGGATCAAATGTAAACCAAGCCACTATCAAAAGAAGAAAAAAGAGAGGGGAGTTTACAGATTAGAACAGAGCAACAACTGAATCGTGATGAGCAGAAGCACTGTATTAATAAGCATAGCTCATAAAATCTTCTCCCACAATGTCCTACCTGTCAATGACTACTTCAGCTTCAACCACAACAATACACAGGCACACAATAGATACAAAGTTAAAGTGAACCACTCCGAAGTCGATTGTAGAAAATATGACTACCTGACTCTGTGGTTTCTTCCCAAAACCCCAAAAATTTTAACCTAAGACTGTGTACTGTTGACCCCATTCCCAAGAAGTCTGAAAGGGACGTACATAAGAGCACCAGTGTGCCTACCATTCCTGTCCTAATCTTCCCTTTAATTCTATTCTTTTTATGTAATCATTTCATGCTTATATTTATATATACTATCTAATATGTAATCGACAAAATAAATAAATAAAATAATAAAATAAATGAAGATCATTCATAATTCAGGATACAGTTATTTGAAATCTATGAACCCATAAAGAACAGTTTGCCTTAATGAACTTTTTAAAGTGTTGAAATTATTACCGCATAGCCAATGCCATAAAATTTGAAAAAAAATATGATAACATGCATGGTCAAGTGGATGAAAAAATTATGAATTATGAATTAGTGGCATCATTTCCAGATTATCATCAGCTGCATGATCTTATTAAAAACGTGATCTCAAAGTTCTATATGTGCTCTCTATAATATCTAAGAATTAAAAGTGCCATTTGTCACCATTCTTCTACAGATTTCCTTACATGATTTCAATCTGTATCAGTAAACCAAATTTTCCCAATGGGGTTTCCTCCAAATTGGTGGAACTTCAAATCCCATGAACCTCTGGCCCTTCTGTCTGCCGGCACAAGCAGTCAACGTCTAAGAGGCTATAGAATTCCATGTTTAGAAAAGATCTGCTATCTTTTATGAGAAAGCCTGACTCCTTTTAGCAATATCTAATGAAAAAATGAATTATGGATGCAGCAGTTAATATTTTAGTGTGATTCTCATCAAACCAAGATGTGCAGTCTACTGCAAAGAATAGATACAAATATTTATGTCTGGAGACTAAACATTATCTTACACGGTACCAGTGGTGAAATGCAGCCAGTTCTATCTGCCCACCTGCCCGGACATCGTCACACCCCATTTTTGATGCTCACATGCACATAAGGTCCTGTGCAGGTGTAGAGGTGTCACGCGTGAGCAAAGCGAGCGTGTGCACACGCGCTCCCATTTGCGAACGAGTAGCAAAGGTAAGTGGATTTCACCCCTGCACAGTGCCAATTTGCTCCTACTGAGAATATAGACATAAATTATTTCTTTTATCAAATTGGCACATTGGTTTTAAATATACTTCTTTATTTGTGGGTAGGTTTGTTATAAAATTCTAGTATTCTCTGTAGTGTAGACTTTTTTTAAAAAAAGGATCTTGGAAAACAAATGTTTTTCCCCCTCCTAATCTAATCTGGCAATATTAATGTAAGAAAGAAAAGAAGAGAGCGAAATGTTTTATGATTCATAAAGGTTAAGTATCATTAATCAATATTAATTTTAAGTTTAATTATATGGAACTGAAGCTTAAATTCACATGCATATTTTATAAGATTTTATGGGAAATAATTTCCTTGCAGTGAGTTGAAAGGTAATTAAATTCTGCAATTCCCCACTGGAATAAAATGGAGGTTGGAACTTCAGATACACTGAAGCTCAATGAGGATCATTATTATCCGTCATATATTAATTAACTTTAAAAATATCTGCAGTTCTTGTAGAATGCCTGCCTATCTATGTCATCCATCCATTCATCCATCCATCCATCTATTTATCTATCATCTGTCTTCTGTCTGTCTATACTATCATCATCATCCATCTACCTACTCAGAATCCATCAAAAAACCTAGCATATTCTGTGAACACTTGACAGATTCTGCCACAGAAAATTCTAAAAAAAACTTGCGCATTATGCTGTATACATTATCCAAAAATGAATCAAGCTTGTCTGATGGAACTGAATTCTATCTGAAAGGGAGTTCTCAAAAGAAAGGGTATTGCTTTTGATCCTGATATATTCTGGAAACCAACAAAACCTGGAAAATTTAGTATATTCTAATTGTATAGGTCAATGTTCAAGAAGGAAACATATATATGTAAAAAAGAGTTGGTGTTAAATGATTCAGATATTTATTCCTCTCTCAATTTCAGAATCCTGAGCTAAAAACTCAAAGTTACTTTTGTAGGAAATACAGTTTTCTTACAGTTCAACTGATTCCAAATATAAAGAAATTTTAGGAAGGGAATTTTTTTTTAAAGACTCACCGTCAGAAGTTTGTAAAACAACCGTCTTGCTATAAGGGCCTACCCCGGACGAATTAAAGGCTTTCACTCTTGCATTGTAGGTACTATTGAAATGAAGACCATCAATTGTACACAAGGTTTCCTTGCCCACATATACTTCCTAAACAACAACAAAAGATACAAATGTCCATCAAAAGACCTTCCATTACTTTTGGACAATTATCACTGTGAGACACAGTAACAGGAACACCAGTTAAGAAGAAGTGACACTAAAAAGTTATGCATAATTAGAAAAAGCTTGAAGAATATGATTTCCCTTTTTTAAAGCAATTATTTTCTAAGAAAAAAGAATTTGTGTCTGGCTAGATCCAGTAAGGGCTGTCAAAGTATAACCATGTAGGTGGGAAATGAAAAGGCTCCAGCAGCATGTACAAAAACCCTAGCAGTTGCATTGGCCAAGTTGCATTCCTGCAGAGGAACCCTTTAATTTAAGATCCTCCCTTCAGATCTCGTTTGAATCTTCCTTGACTGCAAAAGGAAGAAGCATTGGGCTCCCATTTCTGATACTAAGCTCGCCCATCATAGGGCAAGCACACCAGCATTTGCCCAAGAAAGCCAAACAAAAATACAAGAGGAACAAACACTCACTCGAAACTGGCCACCATCTCCATCATCAAGCTCCAAGATGTAGCCCTCCACTGGGTTGTGGCTAAAGGGCGGCATCCGCCAGGCAAGTGTCACACTGTTGTTTCGAGTACAGCATTTCTCCAGCTGCAGGAGTGGCACTGGGGGCACTGAAAGAGGAACTGAGCACAGATTAGTGCAACTCTGCCCTTACCTTTCGGGCTGGGCATATAGTGAGCCACACAACATTCACGTCACGGGAAAATCATAGCTGACCCCTCTTAAGACTCCCCCCCCCAACTTGCAGAACTTGAGTTCTGAAATGGCAATCCTGACACCCGCAATCTCATCATGACTACCTCAAAACTCCCCTTCAAACTAATGTGGAAAGAGTTGAGCAATCAAACATTTCTCAAAAGTCGCCGTTGTGCCATCTTGCGAACTTCGTCTCGGCATACGATGACTCAGCTAGCTCAGTGTTTCTTGACATCTGTAAGGTGTGTGGATTTCAATTCGCTGAGGAATGCTGGGAGGTGACATCCATACCTCTAAAGATTGTCAAGGTTGAGAGGCACTGAGCTAGACAATGGTTTTAGTTTATGTTCAGTGCTGATCTTTAAGTAGTCTACTTAAAGTCATAGAACTATGCCACCTTCGGCATGACCTAAGCATAGCTCATAAAATCATCTGCTACAATGTCAATGTCAATGACTACTTCAGCTTCAACCACAACAATACACAAGCACACAATAGATACAAACTTAAAGTGAACTGCTCCAAACTCGACTGCAGAAAATATGACTTCAAGTGGCCAATGCCTGGAATGCACTACCTGACTCTGGTTTCATCCCCCAAACCCCCCAAATTTTAACCTAAGACTGGCTACTGTTGACCTCACCCCATTCCTAAGTGGTCTGTAAGGGGTGTGCATATGAGCACCAGCGTGCCTACCATCCCTGTCCTAATATTCCCTTCAATTGTATTCATTGTATGTATTCAATTCATGCTTATACTTATATATATTATCTAATAGGTAAGGTTTCCCTCGCACATATATGCTAGTCGTTTCCGACTCTAGGGGCCGGTGCTCATTTCCGTTTCAAAGCCGAAGAGTCAGTACTGTCTGAAGATGTCTCCGTGGTTATGTGGCCGGCATGACTAAACACCAAAGGTGCATGGAACACTGTTACCTTCCCACCAAAGGTGGTCCCTATTTTGTCTACTTGCATTTTTTTACATGCTTTCAAAACTGCTAGGTTGGCAGAAGCTGGGACAAGCTGGGAGCTCACCCCATTACACGGCACTAGGGATTTGAACCGCTGAACTGCCGACCTTCTGATTGACAAGCTCAGCTATCTTACCTGCTGAGCCACCTATAAATTATTAAAACTCTTGTGCCCATAATCTTTTAACTGGGCAACAGTTTTTCAACCAAGTACCTCAGATGGACTAGTTTACAGAGTACATCCAAAATCTGGGATCCATGACTCCCATGGAACTGAAATTTGGGGCAAATTTTATAAAATAATAATTATCATAAAACATGACATAATTTTTTAAAATGTCATAAAACATTTTCTGTGGTCAACTCGTGATGTTCAACTGTGCTATACAGTTCGACATGGGCTACTTTCAAGGCAGAGATCTCTGAATATATCCTGGAATTGTAAAGAAGTTTTAAACTTTTCAAGGGCATTAGAAACGCTACCAAGGTTGAAGACATTGAGGAATCTGGTAATAAAATATTTCTGAAATTATGACCCTACAGGTCACAGGTCATCTACTGGCAACTAAAAAACACATGGTCTCTATACATAGCAGAAATATTAATTAGAGGCACATCACAAAGAGAGCTGGGAAATTAATAAACTAATTATAACAAGCCATGTGGGAACAAAATTGTTATGGTACATGGTAACGTTACCTTGTCATATAGCAGTGATGGCTAACCTTTTTGTCATCACGTGCCAAAAGTGGGGGGGGTGCCCAGGGAGGTTGCACATCTGTGTGCCCACACCCATAATTCAATTTGACCCATCCTCCCTAAAAAGGCTCTGGAGCCTGGGGAGAGTGAAAAATGGGCCTTCCCCATCCCCCCAGGCCCTCCAGAGGCTGGAAACAAGCCTCTTTCCCGACTTCTGGTGGGCCTGGAAGGCCCGAAAATCAGCTGGCCAGCACCCACTTGTGCATCAGAACTGAACTAGGGCAATGCTCGCATGCCCACTGATATGGCTCTGCGTGCCACCTGGGGCACCCGTGCCATAGGTTCGCCATCACAGTCATATAACAATGTTTAAGCATACTGTTAATAGTAAATACTATAGGGCCGGGATAGCATACATGGCACAGGTAGCACACAAAGCTACATCAGTGGGCACATGAGTGTTGCCCTACTTCAGCTCCAAAAGTTGGCAAGTGGACCTTTTCCGGCCTCTGGAGGGTCTCTGAGGGGGTGCTTTTGCCCTCTCCAGGCTCCAAGAAAGGCTCTGGAGCCTGGGGAAGGCGGAAAATTGGGCCTACCAGGCCTACCATGCCATTGTTTGCCAACAGCAGGGGGAGTGTGGTGGGGTCATGTGCATGCATGAGGAGGGGCGGAACACATGCCATGCACACATGCTCCCCCCACGCTCCCCCCACTTTTGGCAGGCAACAGCAAAAAGGTTAGCCATCACTGCTATAGGGAATGCTTAAAAATGTTTGCACTTTCAGTGTGCCTAGGTTATAAAACATACTTCCTTTCTCAGTAAAGAAAATGAATGCTTTAAAAAAAGTCTTTAAAAAAAGTCAGATAAAAAGGCAATACCTCCTTGATAATAACTACGTACTTTTTAAAAAAATTAGCCCACCTTTACGACTTCCTAAGTGGGACACGGTGGCTCAGTGGCTAAGACAGCCAACTTGTCGATCGGAAGCTCAGCAGTTCAGCGGTCCGCATCCCTAGTGCCGTGTAATGGGGTGAGCTCCCTTTATTTGTCCCAGCTTCTGCCAACCTAGCAGTTTCAAAAGCATGTAAAAATGCAAGTAGAAAAAATAGGGACCACCTTTGGTGGGAAGGTAACAGCATTCCGTGTACCTTTGGCATTTAGTCATGCCGGGCACATGACCACGGAGACATCTTCAGACAGTGCTGGCTCTTTGGCTTTGAAACGGAGATGAGCACCACCCTCTAGAGTCAGAAACAACTAGCACATATGTGCGAGGGAAACCTTTACCTATATCCATATCTTTTTAGGACAAACAAAATGGCTGTTCATGCACTATATTAAGCCATGGTTTACAGAATAAACTATGGTGGCTTCATTGTATATGAAGCAAATTATAAAGCATGTTTTATAAATTATAACTTCCTGGTTCATCATATTAAGCTTTCATTTCAGTACTAGAAATAACAGCTTATATTACGCTTGTTTCTTTAAGCAGTGAATAGTGGCTTCTAAATTGTAGCTCAAACTATGACTAACATGAATACATCTGGAAATTCTACCTGATGCAATTTAAATCTGGCAAAACAGCTAAAGAATGCTTTCCCTGAATAATGTTAATAGTCATATTAATTTGAAAAGCAAGAATGGCTAGTAAGTTCCAACCTTTCCGTTTTTGATTCACTAGCTGCTTTGCATTGTTCAAAATCTTGACTTAGACGTTGTAGTTTTTCTTGCAGTATTTTCTCGCGTTCCACACTGCCCTCAAAGAACTTCATCTTCTTTTCCATTGCTTTTACTTTCTCATCCAGTAGCTTAAATTCATGAAGGATCAAATAACTGACTCCACAATATTTACACATTGTTTCATCTTGGGACATCTAAACAAAATAAGCAACATGTACAATGAAAAAAACCTGGTCCTTTAAAAAAATTAATAAAGCAACTTTTTAGATGGAGTTGGAATAATGTCTACATAGCACATTATTCCAGTGGTGGAAAACAAGTGGTAGGTTTCTACCAGTTCATCCCGGTTCGGGCAAACCGGTAGTGGCAGCGGCAGGAGGCTCCGCCCACCTGCCTGGATATTATCACGGATGCTCTGCACTTGCGCAGAAGTGCCACACGTGAGCAAAGTGAGAACATGCTCCCGGTTCCGAACCAATAGCAAAGGTAAGAGGAACCCACTACTGTGGACAACCAATGTTCTAGCAAAAAGTCTGAAGTTAGAATTTTATAATTTCTTATCATTATCTATGCTGGATGGAATTTCTAACATGTGTAGTTCAATATCCCTGAAAGTACAACCTATCCTTGAATTATTCACACAATGATTTTTAGCATTCTCCTTGGAAATTTAGTCAAAATTTACATTCTCCAAATGGGCCAAATAAGGTCCTTAGGGAGCAAAATGAAAATCAGATTTATCCTGACATAGTGGAATATTTATGATTTTCAAAAAAGTAGCTAGGTTAAGTCCTGTATAGGAATAGTTACCTGTTCTTATGAATAGCAAAGAATATTGGTACAGAAATCTGTTCTTTATAAAATGAAATAGTTTGTTGTTGTTGTTATTTGCGAAGTCGTGTCCAACCCATCGCGACCCCGTGGACAATGTTCCTCCAGGCCTTCCTGTCTTCCACCATCCTCTGAAGTCAACTCAAGTTCATGCCTACCGCTTCAGTGACTCCATCCAGCCACCTTGTTCTCTGCCGTCCCCAGCATTACATTCTTCTCCAGTGAGTCCTTCCTTCTCATTAGGTGGCCAAAGTATTTGAGTTTCATTTTCAGG
>JANHFP010006660.1:5706-15878 GCA_032468135.1 Calamaria suluensis
TAGTCATGCCGGCCACATGACCACGGAGACGTTTTCGGACAGCGCTGGCTCTTCGGCTTTGAAACGGAGATGAGCACTGCCCCCTAGAGTTGGAAGCGACTAGCACATATGTGCGAGGGAAACCTTTATCTTTTATACTATATCAAACAACCTAACGTGGATCATACATGTGTCTATTATTGCCTTTAGGAGCAATGTCTCAGAACAGAAGACTGTTCATAATATCTATAGAATAATAATTGCCCAGTATGCATTGCTGAAAAAAACATAACTAAATTGGCTGGTGTACCTTAATTTTCACATTGGCTCTGTAGAAAATAGAAACTGTTATAGAACTGTTGTACAGACTAGCAGCATCACTTACTTCTTATAAATCTTATTCCATCCTGTCATTCCCACCCTTTTATGTCCCCTGGTGGCAAATCAGTTGGACATCAGGAAAGTGTCCTATTGTATATATAAAATTCAACTCCAGAGTTGCATGTGTGTTCCCTGGTTGCTAGTAGGCAAGCTTATCGTATGTCTATATTAAGGGGATATGTTTTCTTTGTCATGGAGGAGATTATTCCTCTGTTTTACAGCATCTGACACAAAAGTTTCCTGTCTGCCATTTGAAGCACATCTCATCATATTTGCATCATGACAACCAATTTTAATTATCCATTAATTAATTGAATTCTTTATAATAAAGCACAAGACAACTGTACATTTTTTCTCCACTTCCTGAAGGAGAAGAACTATACCTGGCAGAGTTTGTCTTTCAACAGATGTGAATCTGTGTTTTTAATTAAAATCAGGATAGTTAATTCCATCTGTTGGCCCTCTAGTTAGGCACTGAAAAATCAAGCAGATTAGAAACTATTCTGCAACATGTCAGGTGTGGCTTATTTATTTATTTATTATTTAAACTTATATATCACCCCTCTCCCCACGGATTCGGGGCGGTGTACAGCCAATAAAATTTAAAATACAATATATACACAGATCAATTAAAATACAATTAAATTACTATCAATATTAAAATTTAAAATATATTTAAAATTCAAGGTTATCAAAGTATTTAACATTTCACGATCCTGCCTGATTATGTTCACCAATAAGGCTGGAAGGCGGCACGAGATGTCATCCTCTTCCTATTTTCCCCGTGACGACAAGAAGACATTGAGTTGGGTTGGTTTGGGTTGAGGGGAAGAGGAACTGGCCCAAAGTCACGCAGCTGGCTTTCATGCCTAAAGCAGGACTAGAACTCCCAATCTCCTGGCGATTGGCCCAAAGTCACGCAGCTGGCTTTCATGCCTAAGGCAGGACTAGAACTCCCAATCTCCTGGCGATTGGCCCAACGTCACCCAGTTGGCTTTCATGCCTAAGGCAGGACTAGAACTCCCAATCTCCTGGCGATTGGCCCAAAGTCACCCAGTTGGCTTTCATGCCTAAAGCAGGGCTAGAACTCCCTGTCTCCTGGCGATTGGCCCAAAGTCACGCAGCTGGCTTTCATGCCTAAGGCAGGGCTAGAACTCCCAATCTCCTGGCGATTGGCCCAAAGTCACCCAGTTGGCTTTCATGCCTAAAGCAGGGCTAGAACTCACCATCACCCAGTTTCTAGCCTGATGCCTTAACCACTAGTCCTCTCTCCCCTTTGCTTTCAGCTACGGCCTTTCGTGTGAAATCGAACCCTTGTCGGAATCTGCCAGCAACACCCTGAAAGCCAAGAAGAACACGGGCATCATTAAGCGGTGGAGCGAGTAAGTGGGGAGGGGGAGGAGTTTGTTCCCCTGATTGATTGTTCTAACTGTCAGGAAATTCCTCCTTAGTTCTAAGGTTGCTTCTCTCCTTGATTAGTTTCCACCCGTTGCTTCTTGTCCTGCCTTCAGGTGCTTTGGAGAATAGCTTGACTCCCTCTTCTTTGTGCAGCCCGAGATATTTGAACACTATTATGTATCCCCCAGTCCTTCTTTTCAGTAAACTAGACATACCCAGTCCCTGCAACTCTTCTTGTGTTTTAGCCTCTTGTCCCCTAGTCATTTTATTGCTCTTCTCTGCATTCTTTCTAGAGTCTCCACATCTTTTTTACATTGTGGCAACCAAAACTAAATGCAGTATTCCAAGTGTGGCCTTACCAAGGCATTATAAAGTGGTATTAACACTTCAAGCTAACTTGATTCTATCCCTGTTTATGCAGCCCAGAACTATGTTGTCTTTTTTGGCAGCTACTGCACACTGCTGGCTCATGTCTAAATGGTTGTCCACTAGGACTCCAAGATCCCTCTCACAGTTATTACTATTGATCAAGGTATCACATATACTGTACCTGTGTATTTTGTTTATGTCTTAAATGTAGAAAAATGTAGAATTAATTTATTAGAGACAAAATAATGAATTTGAAATTAAGGGGGGCACTCCCAAAGGTACTTTTTCAAGAGGCAACTGGACCTTTTTTTTTCTTTGAAGACGTTTGGCTTCTCATCCAATGAGCTTCTTCAGCTCAGAGCTGAAGAACTAGAGCTGAAAAAGCTTCTTGGATGAGAAGTGAAACGTCTTCAAAGAAAACCCAGGAAGTCCAGTTGCCGCTTGAAAAAACACCTTTGGGGGACAAGCATGACCTGGATGACTGAGAATTTCCATAGACATAATAAGGGGGGGGGGAGCCCAGGCTTAAGCCACTTTTCACCAAGCGGACCGCCACAAGGATTTTTGCAAGTGGAGAAGTGCTTTTGATTTTCAAGCAAATCTGCAGTACTATACAATTGACTCTCAAACAGATTAGGAGTTTGGAGGGAAAGAACGGCTCTTCAAATAAATCAATAAGCATTCCCCCAAGGGAGGCATCTGAATGAAGACCGGAAGTTACAGTTACTCTTCTTTTCTTCCTTCCTTATCTCTGCATAGTCACCGGTTACGAGTTTGGCTGGTGCTTGAAGCGCCCCGCCCCTTTCTTTTCTTGACCTATCAACGCAACACTGCGCTGCTTTTTTTGACGTCTGCGCTTTTCCTGCTGGAAGACCAAGCCAATGGAATTGCTTCGGGAGAGAACGCTGAAGCAGGAAAAAATAGTTGAGCACGCACGCACCCAGGTACGTAAGCACGCACGGAACAGAACTTTCGTTTTATTCCCTCTGAGAGGTAATCTGTGTTTTTAGTTTTGTTTTGTTTTTTTGCACGTGTGAATGGTGCTTGCTCTCTTGTGATAGCTTGCGTGTTTTATTAATTTATTTGAGCCAAAATATTTTCTTCCAGTTTTGGAATAAGTTTGTTTTTTAATGGAAGTTTAGTAAAACAACGAATACGAAACCTTACTGCAAAAGCAAAACGGCTGGGGCTGGGCTGGGGAATACTATAAATTGAATGCCGGGACTGAAACATACTTGCTTTTTTCGCTGCACATTTTTCTGTTTTTCCTTCTTTCTCCCAATTCATCAGCTAAAAATTCAGGTTGGGATTGCTGAATGTTTTGGGTGCAGAACTCTGCTGCAAAGGCAACTTTCCCATCGTTTAAAAGCAGCCTTTTAGTCACAAGGCCATGTCAGATAGCAAGTCAGATTTGGGACGGATGTCTGCCAGGGTACAAATAAATACGAACTGATACCCAACGACAGAATTTTCTTCCTCTGTTTGCTTAGCTTCTTATTCACCCCCCCCCCCAAAAAAACCCCTCCTTATTTCAATGTATCATCACCTTGGATTTTTTTTCCCTTTTAGGTAGAAGCACATGGTTAACAAAATTACTGCAAGTGCTAGTACTTTTTAAAATCATCTCTCTTTCTTGCTCTTTGACCATATTGTTCACAACTGTTACTTTCTCTCCATATACATTATAACTTTCAGACCCATTTTTGCAGCATCATTTTTTTCATATCCATTATTTTTTCATCGTTTTGAAGCAAGGGGATTTGTTTGTATAGCACCTCTTGGCGCTGTCTTGGAAGCAGTTGCATTTCCCCCCAACAATTATGCAGTTCCTTTCTATAGCTAAAGCATGATCCAAAAGAAACTTGGGTTTGCTTTTAGATGTTACGCGCATATCCCTGGCATCTTTTGCTGCAGAGCTTTAGGCTGTTCTTGCTGTCAAAATCATTCTTCCATTTTTTGCAGAACTCTTCTGTGGTTAGGAAGATTGGTACAAATCTTTGTAATCTATTTGTGACAGTTATAATTTTGGAGATAAAAAATAAAAATACAATTGGGTAATGATGGTTGCTATGGCAAGGACTATTCAGAAAAAATGTTATTTCTATTTTTATATTGGATTAGAAAGAAAAACAAGTAGGTGGATCGTAAATTTGAAAATTTTGCTTAATTGTGTATTGCTTTTTTATATAAAACAGGATAGAAGTTCTAGCAATTTAAATAATTAATTTTTTGAAAAAAAATAGCATATTTTATTAATGTGCTATCAATAAAGTGAAATACACAGAAGCAAAATAAAATCCTGAGCTGAACATTTTTTCTGACATAATTTTTACTTCTTTTAAAATAGTAAAGAGAACTGTTTCTTGTATGGCAGGTTATTGTATGGCTCAACTTATCAGGAGTGCTTTAAACGAAAATTGAGGGGCGACCAGTCTTTAGGATCTCCAGGGCCTAATTCCAATCAAAAACCCCTAGAGAGCAAGGCAAATAATGGAGTAAGCAGGGATGGGAAGGAAGACAAACTCAAATACCAAATAGGGGATATAGGAAACATACCCAGAGTCAGATCTCAAGTGCCTATATACAAATGCACAAAATCTGGGGAACTACAGAGTGAACTTCAACTATTAATACATGAAGGTAGATACGACATAGTTGGAAGAACAGAAAGCTGGTGGGACGAAAGCCACGACTGGAACATGATAGAAGGACGCAAACTCTTCAAAAAAACCAGACCCCATAAAAGTGGAGGTGGAGTTGCACTGTATGTAAAGGACCAGTATATTGCTACAGGTATAGATTATGTATAACCTTCCAGATGTTGTTCTGCAATTTTTTTACATACACAGCTTAGTGGTGCTGAAGATGTTGAGCAATGCAGTGCACATAACATCTGGAACATCAAGCAATACCTATCCCTATTTTTGAACAAAAGGAAACATACTTGGTCCAAATTGGGTAGCTTGACGCAGAGTAAAAGATTTTACAGGTGCTGAGCTTTTGGTTGTAGTGCTTAGTGCCATCAAGTGGGCTAATTAAGGAATGACATAATTCCCATTGAGGGCAATAATTGAAAGAGCCCTGTCTTGGGGACAGTGGTTACAGAGGTAGTTTTCTTTGTAAAACTGGCAGTTGCTTGCTGTTGCCTTCTTCTGTGAAGTTTATTTTACTTCACAGTGTTTGATGATCTGACATTCAAGTGTTAACATGGTCTAATCCTACTTCACCCTTTCACTCAAGGAGGACTTTGTCAAGCACCTAATCATACTACCAGTAAACCACAGCAGTAAAGTCCCCCCTCAGCAAAATGCTTATGATACAATAATATTTAAGATACAATAATACACATGGGTGGATTTTGAAAGGAACTGCTGTATACAATGGCTATAACAAGTCTACATACTCCTCTTAATTTTTTCTCAAATTTGTGAGAAATTAAAAAAAATCAGACCAAGATAAATCATTTCTGATTCCCCCCCTCTTTAATATAACATACAAGCTGTACAGTTCAATCGAAAAAGAAACTGAAATATTTTAGGGGAAAATACTAAAAATATACTAGTAAAACGATTGCATATATTAAAGATGGAAAAAATTCAGAAGTGATTTATCTTGGTCTGATTTTTGGCCTATCACAACATGCAGTATATGGGACAATATGTCTAGGCATTAAACTGTTAAACCATTTGGTTTTGAGGTCAGAACCTCCCTATTCCACAGGGAGGAAAGATGTAATTTTGTCATGGTTATTTTTCTTTTTCTTTTAAATTGTCGAGAAGTGAATGAGGTATATGTGTGTCTATCAAACAGTCCAGGCATCAATAAAGCCATTAATTGAAAAATGTTGGAAGGGACGCTCACAAAATGGTGCCTGAAAATATGTGGCAGTGCTGGGTGTAATTAGATTTTGGATTTACAGTATCTGTCAACGATCCAGTATTCCTTTCCCTTATGAATGAATTGATTCAAGCCATGTCTCAATATTCATCTTTAATAGGATCTAGGTAACTGGTATCACTGATTCCATGCTGGAACTAACGTTCCCGCTCAAAGCACAGATAACATATATATATGTTTTCTGAGGTTTTCATGGGTATTAGTATGTGGATCGTTGGTTATTCGGATTTTCGCCTGCTTAAATTGGAATTTTCTTGGCGTCGTTTCGACAAAGTCTCATTCGTCATCTTCAGGCTTGTGTCTTCAGCTTCGTTCTTCTCGAAGTAAGAACTATATAGGTGGAGTTTTGAATTTGGAGAAAAGAATGAATATATATATATTCTTTTATCCAAATTCAAAACTCCACCTATATAGTTCTTCCTTTGAGAAGAACGAAGCTGAAGACACATATATTCACATATATATACATTCTTTTCTCCAAATTCAAAACTCCACCTATCTGGGTCACATTCTCCAATCCTAAGAAGTATATTATAACCACACCTACTAATGCCTCCTCCTCTAACTAACAGTAAAACCCATTACATTGTTACAATAACTTCCGTCCCTCTCTCTTCCCAATTCTTAAAGTGGCAAGCTTGAAACTTCGGGCTAATACGGTTTCCAAAGGTGACAGTGTCTTTTTTTAAAAAAAATAAAAATAGATCATGCTGCTAGCCCATAGTACCTGCATAATGATAGAGAGAAAGGTTTTGAAGGTGTTCTTGGAAATGTAGGCACAAAATATGTGAACTGCTGAACTGTTTCAAAGAAAAAGCCATTTAAAGCAAAGTAGCCCAAGTTTGAATGGTACTTCTCAGACCTTCAAACAATAGCATGTGTCATTTTAAAAGTCTTGAGCATGACTCACTTTCCAGATTGAAATATTTCTTGAGTTGGACCTTCCAGCTATCTTGTGATACCCACTGTAATGCACTCTTATTATATAAACCAGGTTTCCAAGACAATAGGATCTGAAGAAACAGCACAACTGGCAATTGCAATTGACCTTTTATGCCTTTAAGGAACAGCAAGGGTACCGCCAGCAATTTCTAGTAAGTATTGCAATTCTAGGCTTAAAAACTGCTGTTTATTTCAAGCAACTATACTCTGCTCTGAGTATAATAAAATATACTCAGCACAATAAAACTTTAGCTCAAGAATTAACTACAGATAAATATGCATCAATCCATTTATAGCCAATACAGGCATGTTAAAGCAAACGACTGAAAAACAGAAGTGAGGAATCAGAATGGTCAGAAAATTCCATAATTAGAAAATTCTAGAATTGCAAAAGGAAAAAAAAAATTATTAAAACAATGATTCACACACACACAAACATGAAACAAAAGGAAAAGAAATTGAACAGAGTGGCTTCTCTGAGGAAACTTACTGAAACTTTGATCGGAAAGTCTTATTCATTTGGAGTGTGCAAAATATTTAAGCTTAGTTGGTTTGAAGTGTTACCTTTGGAGGGTTGTTTCTAAACAAGAATCCAGAACCTGTATGAATCTAACAGTAATGTTAGAAGCAGTAACCCTTTAGGATGAAAGTCTTGTGGCTCCAGATACAAGCCAAGTGGTTCTGAGCCACTCAAGAACCTGAGAGATGCAGTCAGAAAGCGGAGAGATCTATGCTTAAAAGAAAGACTTCTTAGGGAGGAAAGATCTACTTGGAAATCGGTATTGTTACTAACCAGACATGCATATTTTGTAAAGCTGATGAACCCCAGTCGTATGAAAGGTAGAAAGATGTAGCCTCTAAGATAATTGAAATTACGCATGGAACTCTGTGGGAAGAATTTTACCTTCTGCGACCTGCTTCTGTGTAAATTTTCCTAAAACTGTGTCCACTTCCTTTGATTGGAATGTTTGAACTGAGCCCCAGTTTGCTACCTGTGTGTTTATGAATCTTGGCTTATATCAATATGTGGGACAATGTCAAATATCATAAGATTTAAGCATTCTTGTTTGTGAGTGCCAAAATTATACAAACTCTCAAATTCTAGTATATTTGACAGATTTGACAGTATTACAAGTTACTGAGATCCATTGTCCGTTCACTGTTGATGCAGGCATCTCTGACTATATGTAGGCTTCAGAGTGCAACTCATAAAGTGCTGCTTTTAAGATGGTCGTATATTAATGCCATATGGCTTGGTGCCAGAATACATTCAGGACCATCTCTGGCTGTAACTTATCATCTTCTATGCCCATTCGCCAGGAGGAGAAGCTTAGCATAGTCCAGTGGCGAAATCTGAACCAGTTTTCTACTGGTTCACTGGCCGCACATGCGTGCTGCATGTGAAATGTGCTGCATGCACAGTACATACCAAAAGGAGGCTTGGGAACGTAAGTAGAAGAGTGAGGAAGGAACAGCTGTACGATTTGCTAGAAAGCAGGATTTCCTGCTAAACTCTGTGGCACAGCTGATCATTGGAAATACTGGTTTGGAGGAACCAGTAGCTTTTTTTAAACTACCAGTTCACCCAAACTGGTAGCTTTTTAAACTGCTGGATTAAGTTTTTTTAACTACTGGTTCCACTGAACCAGTAGCCTTAGTTTTTACTACTGGTTCACCCAAACTGGTAGTTATCACTATCGGTTCCCCCGAACCAGAGCAAACCAGTAGCATTTCACCCATGGCATAGTCCCCTTAGTGAGGTGCATTACAGGGACTCAAAAAGAATCTTTTATACAATGAACCCCACCTTATGGATCAATCTCTTTCTTGAGATTCAGATTGTGCTTTTTCTGGCAATAGAGAACTGCTGAACACAAGTTTTTGCACAGCAAATAATTGAAACCTTGTAAATTACTTGGTTGTCTAGAACCATGAGCTAGTTCTCCCTTTCTACATTATATGTTAATGTGTTACTGTTGTACATTTTATTGCATTGATTTTATGATTGAACTACTGAGGGTCAGTTGAGCTGCGCTGCATAAAATAGATAAGTACTGTAAGCCATGAGAGATCTCTTGCAAATGTGTGAGGTACATAGTGTGGAGGTACATTCATATTTTTAATCCTAACAGCCAACTATGATGCTGAAGCGAAAACATTTCATCAAAAGTCTCAATTCTGGTAGGACAATGTATCACTAATCCGGACTACTCACTCCTCCGTCTTTCATTGTGATATTAGTTCTTCCAATAATATGCACCAAATCAGCTGTCATTCTGGAAAGCTTCTACAAGTAAAAGTAATTTTTGTAGCTGGAGTCCATTAAGCAGTGCTCTGATCATCCAGGCAAGGCAGAAAGAAGCCAGAAAGAAGAACAAGGAACTGTGTTTTTTTAAAGGCTCATTGATGAATACTTTTAGTTGGCTAGTCGTGTTTATTTTAATTGAATAAGCATTCATCTGCGCAAGAACAAAAGCTTGTCCAAGAAAATATGCAAGCTTTTCAGATGAGACAGCATGTTCTGACTTTTTACTATAAAAGCAGAGTGCCTCTGTGAAGGCACTTCACAGTTCTGCACTCGTATCATGTGGTTTTTATATCTTCTGGGATTAAAAAAAAAATTATATTGACTGATTAATCTGGTCACTTTTATAATACGATTAACCTCATTAACTGATTGCTGCTCAATGTTACAGAAGTTAATTCAGAAATGAACAACTTTGTGTTTATTATGAAAGTGTTTTACAATTCTAAATGAATTCATAGCTGAAACAGGACTCGCCAAAGCATTATATATTCCTTTATGGACAGAAGTTGTTTTAGTAAATATTAATCACATATAAAGTGCTCTCAAAATCCAGATATGTCCATTGATCTGAAATGGTTTTTAATTGACCTCAGTCAAGATTTAACAGTCATCCAGTGAAACTAATTGGGAGAAGATTTAGAATAGAAAAAGAAAGCACCTTTATACAGCAAATAAGCTGTGGAATTCCTTTATTAGAAGATGTCATGGTCATCTCAAATTGTATAGCTTTAAAGTGGTTGGAGGTAACTCATGAAGCCAGTTCCAATCAGGAACTATCAAATTGAGACTTAACTATTTTCTGGGGCAATGTTGGACTTGGCCAATGACCTGGCCAAGTCCAATTAGTGAAGGAAACAACCCCCAACGCAAAAAGCACAAAACAAAAATACCTTTATCA
>JANHFP010006662.1:3397-18362 GCA_032468135.1 Calamaria suluensis
TTTTATGTAGATCAGCCAGGTAGTTTAATTGTAATTTTACAGTGGGTTGTATCTATTGCATTTTAATTGGCTGTGAACCGCCCCGAATCCGAAAGGAGAGGGGCGGTATACAAGTGTAATTAATTAAATAAATAAATAAAAATGTGGTTTAAATACCTCCCTCCCTTAGTTAAATGACCACTAGGCACCTATTTCTCACATTTTCCCACACAAGTGAACTTGTTTTTGCTCACCACTCTCTTTCTTGATGTAGGGATAAAGCTGCCCATAACTTCCCTGCCAACCACTTTTAGGGTATGCTTTGTACCGAAGATTGGTGCTTTAGCCATGTTGCCATTCTATTGGTTTTGAAAAAGCTTTACAAAGTTGTCTCCTAAAAGAGTCTACTTGGTGTTAACTTTGGACAACAGCTCAAAAATAGAAAGGACACTTTTGGGCTGTAAACATGCTCTGTCTGATTAAAATGTCAGTTATATTTTCTTTCTGTTGTGGTCTGCCAACAGTCTGCAGAGCTAGCAGTGGAGTCGGACAATGAGGAGGCTGGGGAGGAACATGGGCCAGTCCTGGAGTCTGGGGAAGGTCTGCATGAGGGCTCTGCATCAGAGGTAGAGATGGGGCCAGGGCCATCTGGGAGTGATGCGCGGACTCTGGAGCCCCCAGAGTTGGACAGCAGAGAGGCAAAGGAACAAGAGGAGCTTGTTCCTACTACACGCATGCACAGAGCTGCCAGACGATAAAAGCAACTAAAGCAAAAGGGACGACTCGGGAGTAAGGCGATGTAACGGGATGATCGGCCCCACCCATAAGGCACTTGGCCCTTTCACAGGAAAGCAGCGTTGCTAACATTGTTTTCAGTCAGCATCTCTGGTTTGTTTCTGACCTCTGTGGGGCTTTGCCAAGTAAGGCCTTTGGCCACATGTCAAATAAGATAAAGGTTGGTGATTATCCCAAAGAACGTCTTCTAAAGGACTGTTTTTGCAACTAATTGGAACTCATCTGGGAATGTTACAATAAAATAGGGTTTTTTGATGTCTAATTGTGTGTTGTAATAACTCAATAAGCCTAGGTTTCTTAATCAGGTGTGAATTCACACCATCCTGTGCTAGCTGTGCGGCTGCTGAGCACAGCAAGTATGGGAGAGATCACTGTTGGCTTTTGATCTCTGCTTGGAAGTCCTACTCTAAAGAATACTACCCAGTGGAGAGATTGGAGGGCACTTGATTATATACAGAATTGCCTGCTTCTTTGGTGAACTTGGTTGTAGCTTGTGTTGCAAAATGCATACAATGTCTCCCCCCTCCCATGATGATTAGCGATGTCCAGGAGTTTTTTCTTGTCTTTCTACACATAGAAGGTTCCAATAGTGTAGCACACCAAAAACATGAACAGTGTGGTAAATGTAAAACAGGCTTGCCAACACATAATAACTAACATCCATGTAGAAAACTATTTCAAAATGACGTTTCTATTCTATTTGAGCATCCAGATGTCTTCTAAAATTATATCTAAGTCAAATATAATTCCAGGGATCAGAATATTTTTTTTCTATTGGATTTAAATGATACTTGAAAAAGTCTCCCATTATATATTAAAGACACTAATGATTTCCTAATTAAAATATTTACTTCAAATAAACACCAAAATAACTATTACACTTGTTAAGTGAATATCACTTTCCTTTAGGTCAGGAATATGCAACCTTTCCAGAGCTGAAGTTATGTTCAAAAACCATCTTGGTACTGTACTCCTCATACTGCATAAGGACAGAATAAAGAAATCAGAAAGCCAGGAGGAAAATGAAACTTAATTGAATTTCAATGTCATTAAAATTAAATTAGTTAAATACAGTGGATGTAATTACTCCCTCTGTATTTAATAACTTCACCTTCCTGTTATATGACAAATTACACTTTCAAATCAATATTTCAATGGTCTCTGAGGTCTACAATTTTGCAGAAATGCTTTAATGGTCTCTTAGCTCAATAAGCAAAATATGGGATGGGGGGAAGGGACAGGTAGCCTTGGGACTACACATCACAGATCCCAGTTTTACAGCAACCTATTGCAGTGAACAGTTCTGGGATTCGGCATGTAAATGAGTTCTACCATTCTAACATTGTAAGGTTCCTTCTGTGAGCTTATTATCAATTTAGCAATGCTAGTTACTATGGATAGCTATGGATGCAGAGAAAGAGAGAGACTTAACACCACAAGCTCTCCACCTGGAGGAACATGTGCGACATCACTTTCTCTCCAACAAATAGCATGCTTTGGAATTTTCTGTTCTAGATTATTCTATAACTGTCACCTTGGCTGCTGCATCCAGTTTCCAAGCAGCTGGAAGATTGTGGAAGCGGAAATAGTTTTGCTTTGTAATATCTATTTTTAATTTTGCTGTCCTCTCTTCAAAATACATGTTGTTCTAGTCAGGGTCAAGTGGATGTTTTCTGCCTGGGGACTAAACTTGTGTCCCTGCAGATACAGGGAGACCCTGGACAGCCTGCTAGGAACAATAGTGTTGTTGGCCTACTTTTTTGAAGCAGGTTTGGGGAATGTGCAGGGAGGGGTTAAGGGTTGGAATGAGATTATTTGAGGGCAGTGAAGCCTTGTCTTTCCAGTCCATCCTTTACTTTAGCATTTTTGAGCCGAAAAAATCATACAATCAACTCAGCCACTGAAACTTGGCAGCATGAACTTGAGGCAGGGGTACAAGTAGGTCCCAATGACACTACCTGAAGGCATTTTTTACTGGTCTGTCCATTTACATAATGAAACTAGGATCCACCTTTATGGGATACGGAGTCAAATTTCCAAAGATATTGTTTGATGCTGCAAACATTTTCTCTCATGCTTAGACAGGCAGTATGTGAATGTGTTTTACCTCACCATGTATAAATAAGCTTTTCAAAATTCCTTCAATTTGTGGTAGAGAAACATAGACCAGTATGAAGAGACAGTTTTTATAAATGGGAGAAAAAGGTGCTCCTTTATTTATTTATTTTGGTCTATAGCAGTGGCATCCCTTTTTTCAGCATCTTTCAATATTTTTTTTCCTTTTGCTTTATAAATGACAACAGCAGCATCTGGCAGGCAATTTGTCCACCATTTTGTATTGGTCACAAAGGGTTAATTCCAGGCTAACAATGTCACTTCAGGGCATTGTAAAGAAGAAAAAAGCCACCACAAAATAAATAAGCTATTTTAAGTAAACAAACAAAGCTCCAAAAAAGATTTGTTTTGGGTAGAGTGGCTGTCTTTTTTTAAAAAATAAAAGTGAGAAAACTCTTAGCAATGCTATTAGGAAAAATATATTCTGATAGCCCAATTATATATGTTTATCCATGCATGTCACATTTATCATATTACATTGTTTTTATGGTCCAGTCTTTATATTGATTGTGTCTTCTCCTTCATCAGATTATGGCATCATCAAATGAAGAACTTCATTCTGACAGTAGCTTTTTATCCCTGACTGGGGCAGGAAATGAAAACAACGTGCCAACTGATGGACCTTCAGACTCAAGATGTCCCATCTGCTTAGAAAGAATACGGAATGTGGCCTTCTTAAATCCTTGTTTCCATAGATTTTGTTTTGCCTGTATCCTAGAGTGGTCAGACAGGAAGGCAGAGTGCCCACTCTGCAAGCAACGTTTCCATTCTTTCTTTCATACCATAAGATCTGACACAGACTTTGAGGAATACATTGTTCCTTTTGAAAATGCATCCTATAGCATGTGCGGGGAGAGGTCAGCAACTAATCAAAGATCTGAAACACTACCAGATAATGGGATCTTATATGGAGGATATTCAGGTCCCCAATCACAAGATAGGATAAGAACGCTTGATGAGCTGATGAGACAACTTGGAATAAGGAGGTCAACTCATCCTGGAGGAATATCCATTGGACAAATCCGGGAGCAGGCTTCACTGCAGTTCAGAAGAGCTCTATATCAGTTAGGAGTTCGTGTCAGGAATGTCCAAAGTGGAGGATTTTATAGAGATATATCAGCAGATTTTTTCCATAGGAATCCTGTCCGGCTCAATCGGTTAGTGCCTTGGTTGAAGCGTGAGCTGCGAGTACTGTGTGGAACACATTCATCATTAGTCAATAACATTCAGCACATCATTCTGAATAACATAACTATTTATGATCTGGACAGTCAAGCATTTTCTGATGTTATTCAGCCTCACTTACTCCATTACACCAATCACTTCTTACATGAATTCATTAATTTTGCTCGCTCTCCCTTCAACATTAGAGCTTATGACTGGCGAGCCAGTTATGATGTTCCCTTCCCTATGCATGATGATAGGTTTCAGTCCTATTCATCTTTTACTACATCTTCTTCAGAAGATGAGGAGGAGGAAGGAGAAACAGAAGACTCAAATGAGAATGATGGGGAAGTGGGAGAAACAATGTCAAGTGATGAAGAAGAAACCTGGGATGATGAAGTCGAGGAATCAACTAGTTCCAGTTTAGACCATATTCTGGATGATTTTTTTCTTCCTTTTGGATCTTCTGATGGGGAACTTGTAAGAAATGAAGACAATGTGGATGCATTTGTCCAAGCTGATGGGCATTTAAGTACCCACAATGGTCACTGTCCATCAAACAAATATGTTCTGAATCAATTAGAAGAGAGGGCTCCAGTATTAGGTAAATCCATCCCAGGTAGCAAGGAGAGAACAGAGGTCAATATAGCTGAAGTGCAGGGGGAGGATGATGATGAAGAAGAGGAAGAGGAAGAAGATGAAGAAGAAGAAGAGGAGGAGGAGGAAGAGGAAGATGTACAAGAACTAGCACATAAGCAAGAGGCCTTAAGAAGTGTTGATTTTGTTGATGGCCTTTCTAATGGTCCAGGTCCAGGTATACCTAATGTTGGCCAGCTTGTTAGCAGTAACCATACATTAAACACTCTGCAAGTTCCACCCCAAGAACAAGCAGAAAACAGCACAGAACAGACCTCATTGCAACAACACAATTTAGTTAGTACAAAAGTGATCCATCACAAAGGAGAGGAGATTATTGTCATTGAGATGCTTCAGCCCCAAACAGAAGACATTTTGGTTATTGAACACATTGAACTAAAAACAAGAGAAAAGGATGTTTCTGGTCAATTACTTTGGCAAGGTGAAGAAAGGGCTAAATCTGCAGAATTGCAGCCTTCTACTGAAATCCCTCCAAGTGGTTCTGCTACCAAGTGGGAACCTGGATGTTTTTCATGTATTAAAAGAGCATGATTTGTACATCAAAAATTTCAATCCAATAGCCCACAAGAGAACTTTTGAACTAGTTCTCTTACTCAAGTTTTACATGTTACGCTCAATCCAATAAATTCATATAAATGAAAAAAAATGTGCTTAATGTATAATGGCCAAAAACTGGTAGAATTTTAAGAGAAAAACACTGATAGTAATCCAAGGCCCATTGTATTAGTTACCTCAAATGTTATAAAGAAAAATGTACAGGGGATGAAATTTAACATGTTCTAAAAAAGTTTTTTTGAATGATTTTTGAAGCCATAGTTATGTGACAGTGTTTTTAAATTTTTAAATTGAAAGTGGTGCTACTTACATACTTTGTACAGCGCTAGATCATTCTTTGACAGCAGAGAACATTCCTGGAGATGCTTTATGATCCCTGTATAATTTTTATGAAATATCTGTATATATTTATATATTCATTAAAAATAGACTATCACTTTCCCTATGTTTTGTGTGGGTTCATTGGAAACTGGACTGCACAGAAAGAGCAACTCAAATGGTACAAATTAACGTATTCCATTGTAGATTGAATTAGAATTAATACATTTCCTACTAAATTTGGATTCCTTTCTAGATTTGTTATTCTTTTCTCACATGCTAAATGGGACTCAAAGGGAAATTAATTAGTACATAGGGAGTACGCAAATAACTATTTAAACAATGTGATCTTATTTTTAAATTAAACCACTATTTTATGGAGAACTGTTTTATGAGTGTGCTACCCCCAAAATCATACACCTTTGATTCACACTGATTTGTACAAATCCTTTGTCATCCTCTTACTTACTATAAAGACTAAAGAGGGTGTGGTTTTTTCAGTTACAGGGTGATCAAATAAAGGCATGCCATTTTGTCCTATATACAAACACAGTAAATTTGTCATTTGTTTGCTTGCCAACAAACATAACAATCCATTAAAATGACATGTTCTATCCCTAGATCACTGTGGAAATTTACTATTAGAAACCTATTGAATCCAAGTCAAATAAGGGTCAGCAGAGTCTTCATAGTTGAAGCTGTAAATAATCCATTACGGGGACATGTGGAAATAAATTAAGTTTTCAAATTTGAGAATGTATAGAAACAATTAACAGATGGTGCAAGAGGGGGCAGAGGTTCAAATTAAACTACACATTTTGGATGTTTCAAACCTGTGTGTTTGTATGTGTGCATGTACCACAGTTGGTGAGATGTTTTTCTCTAATGGCTGACAGCATTGGATGGTCCTAATCAGATGAAGAATCTATCCATTTGTTTTAGATGATCTTGTCCTCCCAACAATATGGACAGCAACAGAAAGGATCAAATTGATACAACAATGGCTATAAATAACACTATAATAATAAAGATATTTTAGCAAACATGACTAAAGCTACCATATATCCAGAGTTTGCAGATATTTTATTTTACTTAGCCAGGATTCATCCATGAGGGAATTAAAAATATGTTGAAATGTCTGAGGCTGGAGCATACAGTATTTTATTTATTTATTATATTTCTATACCGCCCCTCTCCTCGCGGACTCGGGGCGGTGTATGCCTGCAAGAGATGCCTAGCTATAGTTTCTGGGAAAGTGTATTGCCCCTTTTCCTTTCTGATTGGTGCATAAAGGGAAGAGGGAATGGCTAGCAATTTATAAACCAAGGTACAGTATTGCTACTCATGAGGCATCAGCAAATGCTACCCATTGCATTGGCTGCTTTGTTGTTGTTGGCTTTCCTTTGAGAGAGAATTTTTCTTCAAAGGGGGAAAAAAATCATTCAAATTGTTAAATGGCACGGTGTTTTGATTCATGCTGCAAACACTGGAAAATAGCAAAGGCCTATATTTTCATGCAGCAAAGTATGATTTCAGTAATTTTGTGATTTCACACAACAAACATTAGGTGGTGAAACTTGTACTTTTATGTAGCAAACACGGATTTCAGTGGCAAGAAATGTTTGATTTTGAAATTCTGGTTCAACACCAATAATCTCTGGGCAGTTCGTTTAATGAGACCTTTGCATTTTTATTGTCAAAGAGGATATGAATATGAATATGAAACAAAATAGAAAAAGTCAGAAAGCTATACAGTGTTGAAAAGAATAAAAAGTGGAGGAGGAAGAAGATAATAGTTAAAGAAGTGACTTCTAATCTTCTTTACAACATAGATATATTTCCCCCTTCTAAATTAAATAAGATGTTTCCCTTCTGCCCACATTCAACCCAATTAATCAATAAATCCAGAAATCATCAGCTAATTTATATCCATCCCCCCAAAAAAAAGTCCTTAAAGAGTTTTGAATTAAACTACTCTAAGGAACTCTTTTTCAGAAAATAAAATATTGTAATCCTAACTTTAATTAACTTCAGCTTCTTTGTGGTTAGGGTGTTTGAAGTCCAACTGAAAGTTAATTATGGATAAGTGTAAGCACACACATATATGTGTGTGTTTGTGTGTACATGAGAAAACAAACTAATACTTTAGGTCATGGGTATCAAAGAAGATGAGGTTCAGAATACACACTCATTACCCTGAGAAAATAGCAGTTAAATTGTAAGTCAAGCATAAAAATATTTATAGCTTGTTTCCATATATTAACATACATATCTTGCTAACTTTTTATGAGCTTGATTAGGATCAATGAGAATGCTTTACATCAAAGCAAGCAATGTTCTGAATTATCCAGGGAGTAGTTCAGGCCATCTTTGGAAATAATCAGTATGGCTTTTTTAAAAGGTTAAATTGGTCCCTTTGGTTTAAAAGTCAGGCACCTTATACGAGTTTTAACCTGACCCATGAGTGCTTTGCAGTAAGGGGGACTGTAGGTGCTGAACCCCCTTTTTACACTTCACCTGTCCACGTGCCCCATTCCATCTCTTTGCAGGCTTGGCCACCTTGGGCAGCAAACTCTGAAGGCAGTTCTGCTGACAAATCATTTAGATTCCAGTAAAATCTTCCTTGCAATGCCACATCCTGTTTTACCTGTGACAGCAGTTGGGTGACCGAATGTAATGAAAAATCTGAAACCAGAGAGGATGCAACAGGCATATGAGGATATCACAGAAGCAACAAAGTTTCGTGTTTATCTGCATGCAAAATGCTCTTTTTAGAATTATTTGTCCAGAGTTCCCTGTACACAGCCTAGAGGGGGGAAAACAGCAGAAGAAGAACACAGGAAGAGTGAAACAGAAATGTATGAGATCAGCGTTCTGGCTCTTTCAAGTTGTTATTTGTTTTATTTATATCCCACCTTTATTACTTTAAAAATAACTGAAGATGGCAAACATTTTTTTTTAAAAAAATGTTTTATTGGTTTTATAATTTTCAACAAGGATAGAGTAAATGGATTACATAAATTCTTTAACAGCAAAGCGAGTGTGAGTTTCTCTTATAAAAAATATGAAAATATATATCTACAAAACACAAAACAACACATTTTATCTTTCTTTGGCATAAATCCCATCATAAATTCTCTTTCTAATAACATTTTAATAAAAGGCAAACTTATTTATGTCTTAACCTCTACATCCTGGAGATCTTAGTTATTCTTTATACATATTTCTTTATATTTCTATTATATTCACTTCTTACTTTTTGATCTTAAATTCCATGACGCTGCTTCTCCCTTCCCCCCCAAGGAGGGTCCGGCTTCATCCCCGCCTCCCACTGCTTCCAATATTTCTTCTTCCATGAGGTTTTTATGTTCTTCAAGGAAGGCCTCCGCCTCTCCAATTGAATTAATTCTCATTCTTCCCCCCTCCCAGAAGATCAGTAATCTCTCTGGCATCATCCATCGAAACATGATCCCTTTCAGATACAACTTATTAGATAGGAAAAATATTTTTGTCTCATATTGCGTATATGTTTATCTCCTTGTCCCTGTATTTCAGCACCCCAGTCTTTTGAGCTCTGAGAATTTCATCTCTTGTTTCCCTTTTTAAAAATTTCACATGTATTTCTCTGGGAACATTATGAATTTTAGCATAATTATAATTAACTCTATAAACTTGATCAATGTCCCAGTACATATGTTCTCTTTCTCTCCCAATAAATTCAGATAAAATTATACACATTAAACTTTTCAGATCTTCCCCATTTTCTTCCTCAATATTTTGGAATCTAAGATAAAAAGATGTACGGTCTTTTTGAGTTCAAAGGGCTATTATTAGTATAAACGTACAACTAACTTTAGTTAATTTATTAAAATCAATTTTATTTATGTATTTGGGCTTCCTACTCAGAAAAGTTACAACTCCTTTAAGTGTTTCATTACTTATCTTGCACATCTAAGTGCATTCCTTTTCTAATTCAAAATCAAGTATTTTCATACCAATTGTTCAAGTCTGATCAGAGATAGGTTCTAAGATTTTTTTTTCTAATTTCAAATATGATAAGCTTTTTAATTCTACTCTACTTGGGGACTCTTCTAAGGCTTTCAATAAGCAAAACAGCATTTGTTAAATTCTCAGTCTTTAATAACTATCCTGTGCTAAAGTTGTTCGCTCCATCCTGCACTGACTGCTTGGCCAATTAAGATAATACACATTGTTGTTTTGAAATGAAATACAAGGTAGAACTGGCTCTTCCCTTTCTTCTGGTCCATCCTCCCCAAATTTTTGTACATGATTTTTTAAAAAGAAAAGTACACAACATGAATTACAACAGATAAATTATCATTAGTGTTCTGCATATATAATAGTTTTGTACTTACTTTAGAGCTGCATAGTAAAAAGTTCCAAACCATATGCTTGAGGTAAAAAGATGCACGGGAATCAGAACTTTGCCATACTGTTTAAAGGTTTTCTTGAATCTTTGCACAAGGCTAATGGATTTATCTTGTAAAGGGTCAAGTTCTTCGAAATGGGGCTCTATAGGTGTTTCCCTGGCAAAATTACCAGCCGACGTGGTAAGGTTTTCTTTCTTCAGTTCTTTATTTTGAGGGTCTTCAGGTTGGGAAGATGTCTTGCCCACCAAGCCCCCTTCTTTGGAGACCCAAAAAGGAGCGGACATATGCAGATATTGACTTTGGCAGCTCAGCACCTGGAACATCGTTTTCTGCCTGATTGGATGTAAGGATGTTTTTCCTTTATTGCATGGAAAGATACAGGAGCGATAGGATAACAAACAGGTCCTAATTGCCAGCTGAAATGGTTTCTGCATTTTGGTCGATCGTGGCAGCATTGTGCTGATAGTTTTGTATACAGCTCCTAAGAAATATTAAGAGTTGAATTGTTAGTTTAAGCAAAGAATTATTCCTGCTATCATAATTGCATAGTAAAAGCAAGAAGGCACAAGGCAGGGAGGGGTTTTGAGTTTAAATATGGATTCTGGGTTTTTGAGTTGGAAGTTAGATTTTTTGATTTTTGATTTTAAATTATACTGTAATATCTATTAAATTCCTGTGAACCGCCCCGAGTCTTCAGAGATGGGGCGGTATATAAATCTAAACAATAAAAAAATAAAATAAAATAAAAATAAAAAAAATAAGAAAACTGCCTTAATCAAATTTTAAGTTAGTATAATCAAATCTTGATGTATGTAATTTGCAAACATGATTTATACAAAATTAACATATGGTAATTTAGAAGGTGAACAGCCCCTTTCTCCAAGAATTCAGTCTTCTTGCTCTGGGTTGTCCACCAGCTATAATTTATGTACAAATAATGTATTTATTTATTCAATTCATATTGCTGCCTATTCACCCATGGCGGCTCAAGGCGGCTTACACACTATAAAGCCACATTTAAAACAATAAAAACTAACAAAAAGAATCAAATTAATATAGTACGATATAAAAAAATCATCCCACCACCAAGGCAACAGTGGATCACACGAGCCATTTAATGGGCTCTACCCCACTCTTGGTTCTCCAGGCCCGCATAGTATTATTGTAATGTAATAATACTATTTTATTCATATTTCATATAGTCCATAATACAAAATCATAGTAAAATAGCATCAGAATCCATCCAAGCTTTGTACTGAGAATTAAACCCAGCAATTTATTGAAACGTTTTATATCAAAATCTTTCAGTTCTTTCAGCTACATGTTCCCTGCATTTTACAAGAAATCAAAGAAGCCGAGGTATTCCTAAAATACCAAAAATATTAATTATATTCTATTGACAAGTGCTTATATTGCACATTAGTATTAGTTGTACATTAGATCAATGCATTAAACATAGCAATCTGAAGTTATAGCCTGCCCTCTAATGTATCATTTTAGCACTACACAACAAGTGTTGTGAAGGACTGATATAACAAACTTTTCCCATACAAAGATTTTCCAGTGGTCAAATTAAAATTTAACTGTGGTTTTGTTTTCTCTTTCCTAAATAACAATTGCATAACATTTTCTGTGAGTTAACCCCATACATAATGAAATGTACTCAACTCTGATCAGTTTATATGTGTAATACATTTTATGAACTGATCCATAGTTTCAATAAAATTTTATACCAATGCAGGTTATGTAAAGAATAATGCCAGCAACAATAATTTATCAAATATACCAAAGCAAAATTTGAACTACCAATTTGAACTTGAATTCAGATCAAAGTTACTTATAAAACTGGATTTAATTTGCTTTATAGACTTGAGCGGTAACAGAATAACAGAAGTAAACATATTATGACTAGAAAGTCAATTTCAAAACATACAGAAAATTAAAATCATACTACTTAAATAATGCAATCACTTCCTTGGATAATTTCCTGCTGTTAAATAAAAACTTCAAAGTCCCAATATATTACAGTGATGCTTTTCATTCACTATTAATTAAACTATAAAAGTTACTGTACCGATACCATTGTGAAACTTCTCAATACTTTACATCAGTACAGTTCAGGACTTATTATAAGGATTATAGATATTAGAAAGACAATTTAAAATGCTTATACCAGACAAATGTCAAATGATTTTTCTGTAATAAATTAACATCAGTCGTATCATTAATGTAGTGGCATACAAAAAAGTCATCTGAACTTCAGAAATATTGCACTATTTCAATCCATTTTTATTAGCTATACTTGATTCCAGCTGGTCAAATCCCTTACTTTTAAACTTACAGTAATACTTAAAGCTCCTTATTGAATTCAAATATGTGATATTATTTAAGGCTCATTGCCACGGAATACTAATCTTGCTGCCAATATATAAAACACATACAAAAAAAATCATGTCTTCAATTAGATGTCCATAATAATTGTCTCTTTAATAAGGACAGGCAATAGAACCACAGAACCTAAATAGTTTGTTAATCAGCATCAACCATAATTAAAAATAAGCTTGGAGCAAAAATACCATAACTTGAATATTTGAAAATCTTGTGCTGCTGCAAGTGATATTTAACTGTGAGACGTTTACTACCATAGAAAGCACACACATACTCACTTGAAAGAATATATGCTATGGTGCCTTTACCGTATATCCAAATAAGTCATTAATATAGAGTATCAAATAGAGTATCAAAGTAATCTAATTTGACAGTAGTTGTACAAAGCCAGCTAGTAAGGAGGAAAAAAAAATCCTCACCAGTTTACAGCACTCTTGGAACAAATTTGCCACTAGGACAAAACATTACAGATGTATTATACCATTGGAAGAGAGTCATGATCAAGACATTGTCTTCAGGTATGTCATAAAACCTCACAACGAATAGATCTAAATATTCCTTCAACCGAAGGACCTTCAGCTTCCAGTAAGAGCAAAACCTACAAAAAAGATTAGACATTTTAAAAACTGAGACAATAATATCCACAATACAATAAATTAGCTCCTTTGGCTTACATTACAGACTAAGACAGATTTGGTGTCAATTACATGGCATTAACAGAGCATTATTTTTGAAGATATCAATCATGTTGTGATTATAAGCTAAGATAAAGTGCATTCTTGGAGGTATCCAAAATTTAAATAGAAAAAAAAAATCTTCAGTTCTTAAAATAAACGGACTCAATATAGTTTCAGTTTTGATTCAGTAGAGGATAGGGGCTAGGTGTGATATTTAATAAAAATAGAAAGGCTAAGAAGAATTTCCCCAAACATTAATTCTCTTTGAATTTAAAATAACATTTCCCTGCCCTCCACCCACATCTTCCTTAAGGATTGTTTGGAAAATTCCAATTAAGATGAACCTGATTTAACATGAGAATCTACCCCCCCCAAAAAAAATATATAATATATATTATATATTATATATATATATGTGGTGATGCTTTAATTTGGACCACACTTTTGGAATTTTTGTTTGTGACATTGTAAAAATATAACTGAATGATCTAAACTATATACCTTTGCTTGTGACAATGTTAAAATGTCTAAAGACTTTACAGATTGACATTTCAACATTTTGCTGAAAAGACATTGGATTTTCTGGTTTGATTTGTTTGCCTCAGGATTTTTTTTAGTACTTCAGGGGTAAAACTTTTCCTGGAGTGTATATTTTGTTCTGTCTTCTATCAACCTTGCATGTGTGATTTATATGTAGGAAGCAAATGATGGTAGCCAAGTAGGGACATTTTTAGTATTCCAGGCTAGCCCTGCCCTGTCTTGGATAATTGTCTTTGCTCCTGCTATCAGATAGAAATTAGTTTTGACAGCCAGCCAGAGAATGAGGGATAAACTATGCAGATAAACCTTTAAATGCAGGGGGGGGGGGAGAGATACTAGGTCACATTTCTGTGAATGCCTGCAAAGTTAGTTTCAGGAATAGGTTTTTTTCTTATGCCATTGAATCAGTCTTGACTTCTGACCACCGCTTGGACAGTGCCAGCAGTTTTCTTGGCAAGATTTCAGGAGTAATTGACTATTCCTTCCTTCCTAGGGATGAGAGTGTGTGACTGGACCAGAGTCATCCAGGGAGCTTCATGCTGAAGGCAAGACTGGAACTCAGTCTCCCAATGTTTAGCTTTGTGCCTTCACCACTACACCAAACTGGATTCTTATGCATATCTTAGAAAAGAAGATTTATTTTAAATACTTTTTAAAGTAACTTCTCAACTGATAATTTAATATATAAATTATATGTCCTCCTGGTCTGGAAAGAAGCAATTGCTTAAAAAGATTGTTTAGACTCTAGAGTGAGAAATCAAGAACATGTAGCATGACAATCTATGTATCTTCACATTTAATTCAGTTAGAATATTTCTATATTCATTGCAAATGGTTGCTCCAAGTTCAAGACTAGGGCGAATTCCGACCTGTAAAAATTTAATAACCACTAGGAGGCAGCAACTCTATTTACCAGTAATTTATTTGATGCCTTCTAACAATTACCCAGATTTCTGCAGGCCAAGGGACTTCTTCTAAACCTCAGTGTTTTATGCCTAAAAGTGTTTTTTAAGTTTTAAGTTGAGTTGATGCCCAGAATGGACAAACACCAGAGATTTTGTTTCACCTCAATTATTTTTTCTCTTTGATGCATATTTCTGAAAAATTTTTCTTTTCTAAATTCTCCTAACAGATATTGATTATTGCAACCACTTTATTTATTTTTTTTAAAAATAATTTTTATTGAATACAAAAGTACATAAAAGAAACAATAAAAAACATACACAAACTACATATAACAAAAACAATAAACTAACTCATCTACAATAACATGTAATTTCTAATTTTATCTTGTCCAATTTTCCAATACTCTTAGTTTTAATCTTCTATTTGTATTAAGTTATAAATATTTACATAAAAAAGAAGTTCATTGTATAATTATATTCT
>JANHFP010006663.1:19866-39370 GCA_032468135.1 Calamaria suluensis
ACCAGGGGGGGGAGAGGGGCCGAACAAACAGGCCTACCTCTCCCTGACTTCCCTGGCATCTTCAGCCTCCCCAGGCCCCCAACCGCCGAACGCCGCCGCCAAACGCCGCTCCCTCTCTCACCCGGGAGCAGCGACAATGGCGGCGGCAACGGCAGCGGCGGCGGCCGCTGAGAAGAAGTCTTCGGCGTCCTCAGTTTTCGGAGGACGCCAGGAGCTGGGACCCAAAGGGGAGTACCCTTTTGGTGTCCCCATCTAGCTGCCCACTCCTAAGGCGGGGGACCCCCCTGGTCTCCTCCTAATCGGAGAAGACCCCAGGGGCAAAGAGGAGCGGAGGAAACATCCTCCCTCCTCTCGTCTCAATGTTATTGGTTTCTTTAGAACATGTTTCTCCATTTCTCATCCAAGGAAACATAACATTCCGCCTTTTTAATATTTCTTAAAGAATTTCATTTTTCTAGGAGAGGGGTGAGTGCTAACTTCCTACACTCCCAAAATACGGCCTTCTCAGAAAGTAAGTCCTAGCTTGATTTTTACATGTTCGGCCAATCTAAACCCTACCCCCAAAGTAAGCCCTACTCAAGACCCCGCCCACTCCAGGGTGCATGGGTACAAATTAAACTAGGGTGGGGATGTAGTGGCAGCCAGGCCCTTGCAAACCTCAGCCCATTTGTTCTGCAGCTGGCAAGGCTTGTGTTGTGCCTCAGCCACAGTCTGATTCAGACACGGAGGGGTTAACTGATTTGGCACGGAATGGCATGGACCAATTAGTCAAGGACATCATGGACCCATTAGCCTCTACAGCTGGGAGCGAGAGCTCAGAGGACGAAGAAGAAACAGTCCCTCTAGTGAATGCTAGGGAGAGACGCAGGGACAAGAGACATCAGGAACGATTACTCATGAATAAACGTTAATTATGGGAAGGCCTTATAAGGCAGAGAATGGGTGAGGTACTTTGCTGGGGTCAAATTGTGTCTTTCGTTTCACAGTTTCTGCTTATGCCTTGTTCCTGTTCCTGCTGTGTTGAACATCTTTGGTATGTCTTTCGACTTGCTGGCCTGGGGTAATTTTTTAGCACTGGGAGTTTTTATATGGAATTTTAAATTTTAATTTTTTTTAAATTTTAGTGAGCCACAAAAATTTAGTTTAATCCTATTTTAATAGTTTATCTGTATATATATGTGCTGATTAATTTCTGAATTGCAGCCAAAACTCCTGCTGGCAATTTATTTCAGTTTGCTGTGTGTTTTTTCAAGAAGTGCTGTGAACTTCTGATAAAGACATTTTGTTTTGTTACGTTTGTTTTTTTTGGGGGGTTTCCTGTTAATTGGGTTTGGCGGGAAGGTCTGGCACAGCCACAGAAGCCACACGAGTTCAGGATCATTTCAGCAGCCGAAGGAAAGGTCAGCTGGGGACACCAGAGCGCAGGGTGGGAGGGACAGTAGAGGTGCTGGAGAAAAAGGCAGTCAATAGGGCAGAGATTTTTTTTGGGGGGGGAGAGAATAGATGGGAGGGAGAGTTGAAGAAGAGTCCTTACATTACCAAGGTTGGGAGTGTGTGAAGTGGGGAGGGATAAGCTGGGAGTGGGATCAGGGTGAGTCCTCCCCTAATAACCTTTGGGATTTGGTGATCATTGTCAATGGGGAGTGCCAGGACTGCCATCACTGAGTAATGCAGTGATGCAATGTCATGCTTTACAATCATCTACCGTGGACCTTTCACGCTTTTTAAGAGGTCCCTAAGGGGATATGCATAAGTGCATTTGTGTGTCTACCATCCCTGTCCTACTGTTCCCATCCATTTGTAATCATCCCATGTGTTTATGGCTATGTTTTGCCTACTTATATCCTTTAATTGCGGCAATTTTTGTTCCAGTGTCTATATTTATACTGTTATGTGTTTCTTTGTACTTGTTGACAAATTAAATAAAATAAATGAAAATAAATATTGTAGGGAATTGTGTATATGGCATGGATGTGACTAAGGTATCCCTAATGATACATAAAAGCTTCAGTTGGCCAAGCCTGTCATGAGTAGGGGAGATCAACATTTATAGGGCCATTTGATGATGACTTGGAATCTGAAACAATGCAACTCGGAATGTAATAAAAGAGGAATTGTGTAATAAACTTGAATGAAGACGGGATGCTCTTGGGAATGGGAGTTGATGAATACATGAATGGAAGGGAAGGTATAATTATAATTTAAAGAGCTGAAATGCATGCAAAATTGATTGAATTGGTGTCATTTATTACATTATAGATTCTTCTGAAAGTAGGACTTCCTCATTTATAATAGTTGCATATTGCTTTTTTTTATTACCAATGTTTATGGAGATTTTCAGTCACGCAGGTCATGGTTGTCCCAAAGGTGCTTTTTCCAAAAGGCAACTGGACTTTCTGGTTTTTCTCTCTCTGAAAATGTTTCACTTCTCATCCCAGAAGCTTCTTCAGTTCTACCTTTTTTCAGTTCCAACCGACTGATTCTAACCTTACATTCCCCACCAGTCAGGTAGAATTGAAGAAGCTTCTGGGATGAGAAGCGAAACATTTTCAGAGAAAACCTCAAGAAAGTCCAGTTGCCTTTTGGAAAAAGCACCTTTAGGATTTTCGCTGAATGGTGGTAATGGCAGAACCAAGAATGAGTTGGGATAAATTGTGCAAATGTCAGGGTTCCAAGTAATACACCCATAGCAAGCAAAATTCCAAGGCGGGTAGATTCCTCTAAGAATAATTTTATAGGACATATCACATTGGCACAGTTCACCTAATTAAAAGTTTTCCCCACTTTCCCAAACAATCAGTCATATGGTCCAACCAAAATGCTGTTTGGTTGCCTGGTAACTTCATTCATCCTCTCTCTCTGGCCACCTGTGGGAATGTCCTTGGTTCCCAGGAGAAAGTCCTTTGTTCTGGCTATAAAACCCCAGCTATCTCTATTCCCCGCTCCCTATCCTTCAGCTCCAGTGTGGCAACACTGAGGCTTCAAAATGGCTCCCGTCTGGTCGGCTTCAGAGTTGACAGGACTGTTGTGAATGAAGCCAATCTCTTGGAAAAATTATGATCTCAGGCAAAATGAATAGATGAATGTGGGGACACAGTACAAAAAATACAGGGGCAAAAAGCCGACTGGGCCATTGGGAATGACAAAAACAGTTGTAATTGTCAGTGGGCAACTAAGATACATGGGGTAATCATACATCTATTCATCTGTATGCATGAATGTAATGTTAATGAATAAAAATAGGCTGAATCTGAAATTTATTATGAGGGTTGAGAGAAATAATGAAGGATACAAGTGTGAGGAGAGATTTTGAATGTGGGACGAACAAATTTTTGGTACTACTACATTACGTGTCTTGCGGGAAATGGGCATATAGGGAAAGGAAGGGTGGGAAGAAAATAGAGTGAAAGTAGGATAAATGGGTTATAGTGTTATACAGGCAGTCCTCAACTTATGACCACAATTTAGCCCAAAATTTATGTTGCTAAGTGAGACATTTGTTAAATGAGTTTTTCCCCATTTTACAGTTTTTCTTGCCACAGTTGTTAAGTGAATCACTGTAGTTCTTAAGTTAGTAACACGGTTGTTAAGTGAATTTGGCTTCCCCGTTGACTTTGCTTGTCAGAAGGTTACAAAAAGCAATGTCATAACCCCAGGACCCTGTAACTGTCATAAACATGAGACAGTTGCCAAGCATCTGAATTTTGATCACATGGCCATGGGGATGCTGCAATGGTCAAAAGTGTGAAAAACGGTCATAAGTCACTTTTTCCACTGCCTTGTAACTTTGAACAGTCATTAAAAGAACTGTCGTAAATCGAGGACTGCCTGTATAAGATTTAAGCTGGGATCTGAAATTCATACGAATGCCAGGGCCACATTACAAAATAAATGGTCCACATTTGTACATTTTTAAAAAATATACCAAATATTTGTTGTTAGTTAGTTGCGAAGTCATGTCCGACCCATCACGACCCCATGGACAAAGTTCTTCCAGGCCTTCCTGTCCTCCACCATCCTCTGGAGTCCACCCAAGCTCACGCCTAATGCTTCAGTGACTCCATCCAGCCACCTCCTTCTCTGTCGTCCCCTTCTTCTTTGGCCCTCAAATATTACTAATCCACAAATAAAAGAATTACGAAAAACAATTCAGTACTGCTCATAATGAATCATAATTCAACAATTAAATTAAAATTATTGTTTTTTATTACAGCATTCTTGGTGGTTTCATAAAAGCAGGAGTGAATTGTCTCCCATAAAACCATAATCTGTTTTACAGCTGTGGGTTCCCGAGGGAAACAAAAACTAAACTGAGGTTTGTTCTCCTCTAGTTGCATCAAAGGAAGAAGACGAAAACCTTTCTCTTCCCATCCAGGAAGCTTTACCAGTTGGAGTGAGAAGCGAAACATTTTTTCTTCTTCCTCAGGGGTAAAACACAGTCCAGTTGCCTTTTGAAGAAGCACCTTTGAGACAACCGTGACCTGGATGACTGAGAATCTCCACAGACATTCTGCTGGTTGCAAGCCCCAACTTGTGCATTATTGTATATTTCAGCCACTGTCAGGTTCTTTATACACCCCTTGTTTCAGGGGTGGGTTCCACTTACCTTTACTACCAGTTCTCTTTTCCTTTGTGTGTGTGCTTTGCACTCGCGACCAGCATGCTTTGCATGTCAGCATGCCAAACGTGCTCTCTGCGCATGCTCACAATCATTTAGGAGAGGAGAGGCGCAGCAATCAGCTGATTTAGCTGGCAAAAAACAGGAAACTCAAGGTAAAAGTTGCGCCGGGGCAGGCAGGAAGGCCCAGCTCCCAGACAGTGAGAACCTGTTCGCTGACATCATCCAGTCATTGCTACCGGATCGTGCAAATCGGTTGGAACCCGGAGCAACCCATCACTGCCTTTGTTCCAGCACAATAATGCTTCTGCACAAGATTTGATCTTCTAAAATAGATGTCCCTGCCTAGAAACATGAACAGAGAGCAGGAAAGGCTGCCAATCAGCGAAGAAAAGACCGAGATAGAAAAATCAAGGCAGGACCATAATGGAAAGCAGGGATAACCAAAATCAAACAGAAATGGAAAATTCGGGATGCTTGACACTGCCCACCCAATGCAATCCAACAGTGCATTTAAGTGAAGATTAAGAGAGACAGAGAAACTGCTGAATGATGTTGATTGGGGAAAAAATGGCTCTGGAAATGGGAGAAGAGAGTTTAATTGCCCTTGAGCAAAGTAAATGGGATTAAAAATTCAAGTCATGAAAATGAGATGAGGGAAGATCTTAAGACCTTGGAAGATTGCTTAGAAACTGGCATGGGAATGATCATGCTGTATTTAAGTGTGGAATTGAAGCAAAAGCTGGTATCCAACAACAACAAGAAGAAAAACAACCCCGATGAAATAGTTAGAAAATGCTGGAAGACTGCTGGAAAATGGAGAGGTTCCAGATACAGAATGAGAAAGCAGAGAAATGTTAAAATTGATGCGATTGGCTGAGGATTGGCTAATGCAACTTTTTTAAACATGTAGGTGAAGTCCGCATCTGTGTGGACGATGGGAAGAAAAATCATTATCTTTCTGAATGAAAGGAAAAATAGCAAAGAATGAAAGAAAAAAAGAAGAAGTGAGAGGATGGATTTCTTACGTATGCTTGGGAAAGGTGTTTGGTTGAATTCTGATCGAACTAATAAAGAGTAAAATTGCAATCTGGCCTTATGCCAGGTTAGGCCGTTTAGATTCCTGTTTTACAACAGGTTAGTAGAGAATGCATGAGCATTCTTTGAGTGGTGTGGTGGCCTAGTGGTGAAGATGCTCACCTCCCACTTGGAAGGTCAGGAGTTCAATCCTCGGTAGGGGCAGATATTTCTCTCCAAGGGCACAAAAAAAAAGATCCCACTCAACACCATCCAGTCGTGCCTTGACTCTACCCCGAATTAAGGGATTAAGGATCATAAAAGGGAATTCAGTAAAGAAGGCATGAATGCAAGAAATAAAGTTTACCCTCTCTGTTGACTTAAAGGAAGTGTGTGATAAATGAATAGGCTTGATTTATGGAATGTTCTGTGCAAATATGAAATAGAAATTTGGATGCCAAATCTCTGGGCTGATCTGTGATGGAAGAAAAGCATGTGTGAGAATAAACAAAATGTCTAATGAATGATTCAGCACATAACAGAGTAAAAGACAGGATAAGTTATGTCTCCTTGGTTGTTGTGTGTATTAATGGAATGTTTGTGGTCACATTAAAGTTTGACTGGGGTCATGTGGATTTTATATGCTGATAAATGCCATGTTGGTTGAGAATATGATTGATTTTCAGCAAATATTAAATAGATTACTTAGTGTAGATCTGAAAAAAATGTACAAGAAGCAAGGTGTTTCAAGGAAAAATAGAGAGAATGTGATTGCAAATTATACATAAATGATAAAAAAATGGAAACAAGTTGTATATCTTTTTTTGTACCTCTGTAATACCTTTAATAAGTAGTAAAAGATGGGGAACTGGATGGAGACATTTCAAAATTGTATTCATGGTGGTAAGAAAGTATTAGTAGTCTATACTCTACTGTTTGTCAACAAACATTAAAATGGCATTGCATAAGAGTATGCCTTGCCCATTTTGTCATATGGAATAGAGTTGAATTCATCAGGAGAAATGTAAGAAAAATTCAATGCATAGAAATAGGCTGCCTAATAAGTTTACACAATCAAACATACAGAGATAGAGTCAACAAGAATGGGCAGAAAAATGTGCTGCTTACATACTTGAGTCAGAGGTAACAATACAAAGTATGTAATTGTGTCATTTCTATCAAAATTCCAGTGTGTACAAGTCATCATTTTGTGGTTTGTTATGGATGCTGCTGAGGGGAAAGACAGATGTCATAGAGAGTTGACAAGATCTTCAAAATGATAAATGTGTAAAGGAGTAGGAGAAAATTTGTTTCCGGTGAACTTTTTCTACTTGTGCTTGGAGGTTCTGCAGAATTTTCTGAAATGCAGAAATACCCATCCTCTCTTCTGTTTTCCTAGTACCACTTGGGCTGTACAAATGACAACATTAAACCTGGAAGTAGAGGAACATCAGGTCACCCCCCTTGGAGATGTTTGATCCTCCTCACCAAAGGTGATACTTTAGGGGGGGAGATCATTTATCTTCAAAACAGAAATTCATGTGAGGTATCCTTTTCTAGGCCATTGGTGCAGGAACTTTGTGGTTGAGAAAGAAATGAGAGAGACCTTTGAGATGCACACACAGGCAATTGAATTTCACAGTACTTGAGAAGATACTAGGCAAATCTCAGCTCCTGGTCAAATTGTTCTTCAAGTTTAAACATTCATCAATTAACATAAACATCCATAATTTGCCCACCCAGATAATGGCTACTCTGAAAATGTGCAAGGCCTACGGGGAAAGGTGCGAAAAGCAAGTGTACACTTGTATTGTGTGCAGTTATGAAAGACTAGTTAAGAAAGACATTTTAATAGATCTGGTTCTGAAGATTACATGTTACATTTTTCATTTTGTGTTCCCACTTTTAGCTTCTCCCTGATTTATCCACCCCAACTGGTCGAATTAAATTACTAGCAGAATGTCATCACTTGATCAGAGGAGAAAGTTGGGGGTTGGATGGAATTGCTTGGGATTATTAATTTCTTTAGCATATTTACAGTATAAGGCTATTGGACTCTGGTCACCATAAATACATTGGAAACATTGGGAACATTTTAACAACACAAAGAATGATATGTATTCAGAAGAGAAGACCACATGGAAAGTAGCATGAAAAATCTAATAAGAGTCTCTCTCCCCCCACTGCAATATGCCTGGGGAAAAAGCCAGAATATAGATCATACTGTGCACATTTTTTCCAGCTTTTCTAATGATGCATTATGTTGGCTGCATTTGTTTCTATGCAAGCTTGGGAAATGATACTTATGAAGATCTCTGCTCCTTGCATGTTGTGCCCAGGCAGGCAAGGATTGTGATTTAAATATATAATATTTCAGGTGCAAGACATTTTTGCCCTGAAGTTTCTTTGCAATTAAGGAAACTTTTTATTACTTGTTGTGGTTTAGTAGAGTACTTAGTATTGCTTGAATAGAAGCTGGAAACATTTAGCTGAACATGGTTTTCCAAACCACCCCAAAGTCCTGAAATCACCCTGGAAAATAACTTGCTATTTAAATTGAACTTGTTTACAGTATTCCTTAAACCAAGGTGCCCACATTGTAGTGTGTTGCACGCAATCTTCTTAGATGGCCATAGCTCTATATGAAACATTGTACAGTTCCAATGATGCTGTAGCCCTAGGAAAAGCATGGTGTCACTCAAATGGCTCAATCTATCATTTCTGAGCCATTGTCTTGGATCCGTAGAAAACCACTCATTCTCACCTTGATGCTCTTCAAGAATTTAGCCTAAGCTTAATCTCTGAACATTGCTTGTGGTAGTGGCAGTTTGTGGAAATTGTAAGTGAACACATCCAAAGAAACTAATGTTAGGAAAAACTGATGTGCAGGTGCAACCAGGTTAATTTTTCTTCTGTAGATTCTTCATGACACCATTGATATGATTCATAATAAATACACAAACATGCACACACAAATACACAAAATGTTCTTAAATGAACTTTTGAAGAGTTTTCTAGAGCTGGATGTTTCCTTAGGACTCTCTATACAATCTTGATGATTGGCTCCAAAGTCTTCTACAAACTTCTGCAGAGCATCACACACACCCAGATCTGTGTCTTGTTCTTTATGTGCAACAGTATTTGTTGGCAAAGAGGAAGGTATCCTCAGTTGTTCCCCCTTGCATCAATCTTCAGTTGTGTACCATAGCTTAAAGCTCTTTGAAGAAAGCAAGCATGGTAATGGTGAACATGAAAGGGATGTAAATAAGCTGGTATTGCAAGGCAAGCAATTTGGACAAATTAAAGTTATCGGATAGGTGTGTTGCACTTGATGTTGGGCCGTTACTGTAGAACTCATTGCTTGAAGGCAAGCCAAGCCCTTGAATATTTGCCTTCCTCTTCTCATTCCCATGCAACCAAGCCCAAGACTTCAAATGCATATAAGGAGACATCTCCCATTTCCACATCACAGGGGGGCTCTTGGTCTCCTCTAATCTCTACTCTCCTTTCTCTGCTTCACAACCTTGCCGTTCTCCCTCTCACAGACGCACCATGAACCGGCAATTCAGTTCCAGATCATTTTCAGCGGGGGGAAGGAAGAACTACTCTGTCTCCAACAGTGGCTTCCGAGTGGGCAACAGCTCATCCTCCGTCATCGGAGGAGTGGGATCTTTCGGTGGTGGCTTTGGCAGCAGAAGTCTCTACAACAGTGGTGGAAGCAAGAGGATTTCTATGGGCCTAGCTTCCGGTGGTGGTGGAGGAGCTCACTTTGGAAGAAGCTTGGGTGGTGGTGGTGGCCTGGGATTCAGCAGTTATAACGCAGGATATGGAGGTTTTGGTGGCGGGGTTGCCCTTGGCGGTGGCATTGGCCTAGGTAGTCATGTTGGAGGCTTTGGTGGTGGTGGTGGTGGAGGAGGATATGTACTTTCAGGCTCAATGCCTTGCCCGCCACCTGGGCGAATCCACAACGTTATAGTGAATAAGAACTTACTGACTCCTCTGCACGTGGAGGTTGATCCTGAGATCCAGAGGGTCCGGGTGCAAGAGAGGGAACAGATCAAGACCCTCAACAACAAGTTTGCCTCTTTCATTGACAAGGTAAGATGGGGAGGGGGGCAGGGAGAACATTGCATTGCAAAAAGAAACACTAGGAAGGTACGAGGGGTTCAAACTTCAAGACTACTCTGAAAAAAAAGAAACAAGGGAGGCTTACTTTTAGAACCTGGAGGTGGAAAGATGCTGCTCGTGATTTGCATAGCTTATGGAAATCTTAATTTCATAAAGATGACAAAAGGTCTGAAACTATAATGATTAGAGTTTCTGCTGTTTTAATTGTAGGGCAGTGTTCCTCAATCAGGTATCCTTCATGTATTTTGGGCATTAATGACTATTAATCCCTTTGTCTATGTTGGCTGGGAATGATGACATTTGCAATTGTACCTATCTGGGGAGCACCATATGGTGGGAAGCTGCACTTGAGAAAAGAACTAGTAACTTTATTTGAATTGTACACTTAAATTAAGTCCTAGAAATTAATTATTAGGTTTCAGGGTGTTTCAGTAATGAAGTCAACTCTAAATGTATATCCCTAATTCCCAATCCTGGGAGTTGAAGTCTACATATCTTAAAGTTGCTGAGGGTGAGATACACTGATCTAAAGATTAGTGTCTGGTATAGCATCCACCCCCCACAATACTTGCTAAATTCATTGCTGGCTTCACTTTAGCACATATGGCAGCTTCTTTCAAATAAAATGTTATAGTGACATTGATATAAATCTCATCTAGTAAATAAACCTGTCTAATTCCTGAAAAGCTAATTGTCTGCAAAATGAATAGGTTGATCATCACTATTTTAAAGAGTTGGTTTCTCTTTGGAATATGTGTCCAAACATAGTTTTAAATGGCATATTTTCTCATAAGAGGAAAGCCTGATAAGGAAATATGCAGTTAATAGTATATTCCTAATGACATACACATCTTCTTTCTTAGATGTTTCTCAATCAATAGATTTGTTATGACCACGTGCATGTCAAAATCTTCATAACGTGTTTTACGCAACATTTATTGCTAGTATTAATAAACTATTACCCCCACAGTAGGATGATGATGATGATGTAATAGAAATAAATAAAAAATAAAGTTGGTGTAGTGGCTAAGAGGCATCATGCTAGATATTGGGAAGCCTTGAGTTCTAGTCCCGTCTTGGGTATGAAAGTAGCTAAGTGACCTGGAGTCCATCTCTCTCTCTCTCAGCCCTTGGACAACAGCAACCTGAAAATTGCAGGGATTAGTCGCTCTAGGAACGTCACCATGATTCAAGATTGTCCTGAAGATTGTTCCTGATATAGAACATATTTAAACATTAAATTGCTTTAACAACCTACACTTTACAAACTGGAATCAACTGATCAAACATGAAAGAACTTTAAAAATTATGCTATTCCTTCCCTTACCCCTGCAGGAGAACATTAAAATAGAACAGGTCAGGAAGGGATGGCTGTACAATACAATGTTCTGAAAATGTAGTCTAGCATAGCCCTATGCAAATCTAATTAATACTTTGAGCTTTTCCTCATTGGGTTTTCTGTACAGCTCTCTTCTAAACCCTTGCAGCAATATACTCTGCAGGGGCATACCACAGTCACAGCTAAGTAGCTGCATGTCTTCCCTTTATGAAATCTATACTTGACACGCGCCTAGTAAATTTTCTGCCAAGCGCCCATTCATTGCTTTCCAAAAAAAAACCTGGCAGTCATTGTATGGTATAGAATTATAGAATTGGATGAGGTTATTTAGATCAAGTCAATTCGTCTGCCCATTGCAGAAATCCAAATTTATTATGAAGAATATGTCTGAAGGTTACGATTCTAGAGGGGGCATGGGGTAGCCTGCTGGTCTAATGATTTTTTTTCACTTCACTTCATTTCAATTCAGTTTTGTTATCCCTTCCTTTTTCTTTTCTTTCTCAGTCCAGTTACCTTTTTCCCCATTGCCGAATTACTCAATTGTCAAACCTTTCTTATTGTCATAGGACTCCCCCCACCTCATACATGACCTACTTTTTCTTGTACTATAAATCCATATTTTTGTGTTCTGCATTCTGAGTTGATGGATAATAGGTCTTGATCTTCTCTATGACATTTCTTCAAGTTGTACAATAATATTGTACAATATTAATCTATTTTATCTCAGTTTAAATGCAACCCGTTCCTTCATTCCTCTTACAGAATAACAGAGTTGGATGGGACCTTGGAGTTCTTTTACTCCAACACGCTATTCAGGCAGGAAAACCTATAGTATTTGAAAAAAATGGTTGTCCAATTTCTTCTTAAAAACTTCTAGTGTTGGAACATTCACAATTTTTTGAGGCACGTTGTTCCATTGGTTAATTGTTCTGTCAGGAAATTTCTCCTTAGTTCTAGGTTGCTTCTTCCCGTGATTAGTTTCCACCCATTGCTTCTTGTCCTGCCCTCAGGTGCTTTGGAGAATAGCTTGACTCCCTCTTCTTTGTGGCAGCCCCTGAGATATTGGAACACTGCTATTATGTCACCCTTAGTCCTTTCCCCACCCCGATTAAACTAGGCATACCCAATTCCAGCAACCATTTTAGCCTCCAGTCCCCTAATCATCTTTGCTGCTCTTCTCTGCACTCTCTCCAGAGTTTCAACATATATTTTTACATGGTGGCGATAAAAGCTGAACACACAAGATGGAATCCTCTACATAGGATTTAGTTTATAACTGCCTCTTCATTCTTATTGCCTTCCTTGAATCTGTTTTGACTTGTCTGAATCCTTCTAAATGGCTACTGTCCACAACTGGACTCAATAATCACAGATTGAAATTCACCAGTACAACATATATTTATTAGAAAGAATGACAATGTTTTTAAAATATTAAAACCTGTTCAAATTGCATTTGGGGAAAATCTTTCATTTATACTCAATTCTTGTTTCAGCCTTTTGAGGTGCTTCCATGGTTGAGGGACAAGATGAGGGAGACAATATTCTCTATTGGGATTTTCATATTGAGGCTAAAGTGATTGAAAATGCATACCAAGTGCTGCCAGTCATATATAGTTTTGTACTGTACTTCCAGGTAGCAGTATGTCTGTCTCATGGCTGAGTTCTGGAGGAAAAAAATATATGGATGCAACTATTATTGAAAAATGTTGTCCCTTGGCAAACCTGTTCTGGATTTGCACAGATCAAAATGTAATGGGGATTATTGTACTTGTGCTTAATCCACAACAATCTCCTGGGAAATGTCTTCCTTACTTTCCACAGGATGCTCTGTCCTTTCAGTCAGGATGAACCAGAATTTGGGTAGGGCAGACTTATCTGTTTCACTTTCTCTAGCTTATGATTTCTTTAAAAAAAAGTTTAATCCATCCTAGTTTCCGCAGCAGTCCATCAAAATTCATGCATACCTGTGTATTCCGGTATAAGCGTATTTGCACTTAGTTTCTGCAATATACAGTACCCATTTTCGTAAAGCAAGTAATGTTTCTTTATTTCACTTTTTTTCCTCTCCCATTCCTTCTCCCTCTCCCTCTTACCTTTGAATATCCAAATAGGAGAAATGCAAACACTGTAAATCATATTTATTACTATGGGATAAAGGCAAAATTTACAGAATTTTGTCACAATTTCTTCAGTACATTTAACATCTAATTTACCTCACAGCTGAGTATCTAACGGGCAGTTTGATTTTTCCAGTTATTTATCCATACTTGTGTGTTTTCAAGATGGCTGCTTTCAGACCCAAATTTCCCTATTAAGAGACATAAGGCTTTTCCTTCTGGCTAAATAAGAAATATAATCTTTTCCCATGCAAAATTCAAAAAGTTTGTGGGCACCTTGTAGAGTATCATCTGGCAACTGCACTACATTGTGGTGCCAAGTTTGAAAACCATTATCTTGTTAATTCTTACGACATCCCTCAAGGCTAAGTTCCTCAGTATCTATTAGTCTTGTTTCAGAGATGAAGGACCTGCTCTGATGAGATAAATAGTCAATTGCCCAAGGCCACCCACGAAATCTGGCAGAATCACAATGAACATTTTGTTCTCACAGTTTAAGAGCCTGAATTCTGGAGGGTGTGGAGGAGGGGAGAACATGTCAATTAGAGCATTGGATGTCTATAAATATATATTATTCTTTAATGAACATTAATAAATACTCTCTTTCAAATCATAAGCCATTCTAATTTTATCCTAAGAGGTTCTAAATATGAATAGGAAAGACAAGAGCTACTTTGATCTTTCATCTTTTTTTCTTTCCACAAACGTACTCCAAGTACATCTACATTAAACATGGGTTTCAGGGGAAAAAAAATCATAGCTGATTGAATGAATTTGGGGAGGGGCACAGGTTTGCTTTTGAAGCCCTTCTGAATGATTTTTGAAGCATACACAGCTCCAAAGCATAACACACCCCAAACAAAACTTCATTAGATTTACTTTAATGGTTTATAGATTTTGTAGCAAAATAATAAGCCTTTGTCCGTTAATTGTGGCAGAACATAGAATAAAACAAAGTGATTTCAGGCAGTGTACAGGTATTTGCTTGCTTATATAGGAATTATGGTTTTATGACTGAACTGAAGTGAAAATACAAATAGCAAATGAACATTGATAAACCTGTTTTAAAACCTTTAAAAATGAATGAAGAGCAGCAAAGGAAATTCTAAAATTTCCAGTATCACTAAAATTGTAGGGACCAGATGAGGTTTCCACTGCTGGAAACAAAACAAAATATAGGTGTAAAATGCAACATCCTATTTTTTTTTTAAGGATATTTGCATCTAGTTGAATTTTAATTAACCAGTCATTTAAAATCTCGCCATGTGAACATACATATCTATGTGCATTTAGGTAAAATATTAATGCTGTGAAATTGTGTGAAAACGCATTTCAAAGCTGTTTGATTTTTTAAAGAAATCAGAGAAAGGATGCTCTTCTTCAGCAGGACAAAACAGTGAAAACAATTAATCAGTGGAATGGCTTGCCTTCAGAAGTTGTGGGGGCTCCATCACTGGAGGTTTTTAAGAGGAGATTGGATAAAAAATTGTCTGACATGGTATAGGGTTTCCAGCTTGAGCAGGAGGTTGGACTAGAAGACCTCCAAAGGTCCCTTCCAACTCTGTTATTCTATTTCAGAAGGGACATGGAGAATATTGTCACATGGGGAAATCAGCAGAGATTCAGCAGGGCCTTTCCACCTGATCTGATAAGGAATGATAAAAGAATTGCATTGGCACTAGGGAAATCCATGTTCAACTCCCAGCTTTAGCCATGGAAGTTGACTTGGTGTCTTAGTCCAGTCAATCTCTCTGAGCCCTGTCTATTTCACAACATTATTGCAGGGAAAAGTGGAAGAGAGAGAGCTATACATACAGGGTAGGGACTAATCTGCACATGGATTCTAGAACACATGGATTCTAGCCAGCTCTTCAAGAAAGATAACTCTTCTCTCTCCTTTCCTCGTTGGGTTTTAGGTGCGATTCCTTGAGCAGCAGAATAAAGTCCTGGAAACCAAATGGGATCTTCTGTACCAACAAGGCTCCCCAGCACTAAGGGACAATCTTGAACCTATTTATGAGGCTTACATTGAAACTCTCCGAAGGCAGCTTGACGGCCTCTGCAATGATAAAAACCATTTGGACATAGAACTGAAGAACACACAAGAGCTTGTGGAAGATTTCAAGAACAAGTAAGTAAAAGTGAAGAGAAGTAGATGTTGTTGAGTGGGTAATGGTGATGGTGATTTCCCCCCCCCCATCATAGTTTCACAATTTGCTTTCCCTTTTCACTATTTGCAGTTGGGCAGTCTTTTTTCAATTTAGACTTATTTAATTTGCCATGTAGGGACACGGTGGCTCAGTGGCTAAGATGCTGAGCTTTGTTGATCGAAAGATCGGCAGTTCAGCAGTTTGAATCCCTGGTGCCGTGTATTGGGGTGAGCTCCCATTATTTGTCCCATCTTCTGCGAACGTAGCAATTCGAAAGCATGTAAAAGATGCAAATAGGGACCACCTTTGGTGGGAAGGTAACAGGGTTCCGTGCATCTTTGGCATTTAGTCATGCCAGCCACATGACCATGGAGACATCTCCGGACAGCGCTGGCTCTTTGGCTTAGAAACGGAGATGAGCACTGTCCCCCTAGAGTCAGGAACGACTAGCACATATGTGCGAGGGAAACCTGTACCTTTAATTTGCCATGTATGGTCCTGTACATAGCATCTGACCAGGTATAATTGTCTCTGCCAAGCTGCTGCTTCGTGACAGAGTTGACTCGGTGTCAACCATAGCTAGACAGTCTCATGTGAAGTATAGAACTTCTGCTGATACTTAGGACAACTACGAACCTTGGTAGCGCAGTGGTTAGAGTGCAGTACTGCAGGCTACTTCTGCTGATTGTCAGCTGACTGTAATTTGACAGTTCAAATCTCCCCAGGCTCAAGGCTGACTCAGCCTTCCATCCTTTTGAGCTGGGTAAAATGAGGGGGGCAATAGGCTGACTCTGTAAACTGCTTAGAGAGGGCTGTAAAGCACTGTAAAGCAGTATATAAGTCTAATTTCTATTGCAATTGCTAATGATCTCCTGATGTCATTTACCATACAAAATTGCTGTAAAGTTATATGTTCAGTTAAGGCTTATAAAGATATTGTGCACATCTGAACAACTGGTTGAATGAAGCTAATGTTGCCAGCACTAGTAATAATTTATTCCTATTGCAGATATGAGGATGAAATTAACAAACGGACAGCTTGTGAAAATGATTTTGTGGTGCTCAAAAAGGTAAGCCGTCCATATCAGCATATCAAGACATGGAAATGTAGAGCTACAATCATATTTTTTATTTCTTATACATCCCCACTCACAAACATTTGCACTTACACATGTATTTGCAGTGCTAAATTTAATAGTCTTACATGCCTGGCAATCACAACTACCACATTACCTGCTTTAAATCCAATGCCAACATTTGTTTAACCGTGGATGTGCGGCTTAGCTTAGGACAGAGGTGCAGATTGTAGCTATTAGCACATTTTTAAAACCCTCTTCCAAAAGTTCACATATCTATGGATTAAAAAGATTTGGTTTCTAACCCGGGTATTTTTATTTTGTAAAATTGCAGCTTAATTATAGGGACGTGTCCTTGCAATGTCAGGCATAGCTGATATCACTACAGATTGTGGGTGAGTGTGGGTTTCGGCAGGTTCTGACCAGTTCTGGAGAACCGGTAGTGGAAATTTTGAGTAGTTCAGAGAAATGCTAAATACCATCTCTGGCTGGCCCTGCCCGCATCTATTCTCTGCCTCCTGAGACCCATCTGAAATTGGGATTTTGCAGTAACCTTCCCCTGGATTGGGGAGAGAATGGGGATTTTATAGTATCCCTGCCTCACCCACCAAGCCACGCCCACCAAGCCACACCCACAGAACCAGTAGTAAAAAAAAAATTGAAACCCACCATTGTGTGGTCTTGTAATGGTTAAGTTATTGGGCTAAAAGTTGGGAGAGCCAGGCTGAGGTCCACCCACAGCCATGGAAGCTCACAAGTTAAATTTGGGCCTTTGGCTCTCTAGCATCCCAACCTACCATATAGAGTAGTTCTTATGCGGAATGTTAGGAAGCTCAAGCACCATAATTACAGGCTTGAGCTCTTCATCAAACAAATAAATAAGAAATGCTTTGTTGTTCTATATTATATACCAGGTATATTACCTGCATAGAATATTGCTTCCTTAGAAAGCCTCAAGGCAGGAATTTTTGTGTTAAAGCTCTGACCCATCACCGCCTGCTCTGTCCAGACTGTGATAGTATTTATATGTTTCTTCCTAAGGATGTGGACGGCTCATATATGCACAAGATTGATCTGGGATCCAAGTCTGACTCCTTGACTCAATATATCCAGTTCTTAAGAGCACTCTTTGATGCGGTAAGGATCACCTCTGCCTTATTATGCCTATTAGCACCTAAAGCAAGTTCAATTTCCAATATGTGACCAATAAAAGCATTCTAAATGCATGTAAGACATCCCTGCTAGAGCAATGCAGGCCGTCCAATGAATAGCTTTCTGACTGTGTTTTACTCCCTGCATAAACCTGTCCTTTATCTGTTATAAAAGCTGTCTTAAGACCTATGCATTCATTAACCTCGAATAGTTCTTTTCAAATCAGTTATTTTTTTAATCTTAGGTAAAATAAACCTATCCTTATTGGATAGTTTGATGTAGGGTGACCTCAGGAGGGGCCTTTCCATGTTGCAAGCATACCTGAAAAGATGGACACCTTAATGGGGTTTCAGAAAGAGATTCTCATCTCCCATGCCATGTGAGACCAACAAGCATTGTGTCTGATGCTTGTTGAAGACTCTTGTCTTCAACAAGATTTTGTTGAAGATGCTTGTCTGAGACTCTAGAAAAAGTGCAGAGAAGAGCAACCAGGATGATTAGGGAACTGGAGACTAAAGCATACGAAGAACAGTTACAGGAACTGGGTATGGCTAGTCTAGTGAAGAGAAGGACCAAGGGAGACATGATAGCCATCTTCCAATACTTGAGGGGCTGTCACAAAGAGGAAGGGGTCAACCTGTTTTGCAAAGCAACCAAAGGCTAGACAAGGAATAATGGATAGAAACTGACCAAGGAGAGATTCAACCTAGAAATGAGGAGGAACTTTCTGACAGTGAGAACAATCAACCAAATGGAATGGCTTGCCTTCGGAGGTTGTGGGAGCTTCATCACTTGAGACTTTCAAGAAAGGATTGGACTGCCATTTATTATAAATGGTGTAGAGTCTCCTGCTTGAGTGGGGGTGGGGGTTGGACTAGATGACCTATAAGACAGGGGTGAAATCCAGCAGGTTCTGACAGGTTCTGGAGAACCGGCAGCAGACATTTTGAGCAGGTCAGAGAACTGGCAAATACCACCTCTGACTGGCCCCAGAGTGGGGTGAGAATGGAGATTTTGCAGTATCTTTGCCCTGCCATGCCCACCAAGCCACGCCCACAGAACTGGTAGTAAAAAAAAAAGAAGGATTTCACCACTGCTACCAACTCTGTTAATTTTTTTCCCCATGGAAGTGAATGGTGGTTGCTGACGCTTCTATTTTGAAAGCTATGAGCAAAGAGAATTCCAAGTCACATGTAACGATAGAAATCCCATCTGTGAAGGATTTCAAACCCTGGCATGTCTGCTTTGATAGAGGATCTGGAATAATTATTTTCCTGTAAGCTCCTTTCACTGTAGACACATGTCTAACAAGTTAATCCAAGGGCATGAAGATACTCTGGCACGGTTCCCCATCAGGGCTTTTCCCTTAACAATTGCAATTTTTTTCCCCAACCCCTACAGGAGCTGACTCAGCTGCACTCGCAGGTTAAGGAGACGAACGTTATACTGCAAATGGACAACAACCGAGATCTGGACCTCGACAGCATCATTGCTGAAGTCAAAGCTCAGTACGAAGACATTGCCAATCGGAGCAGAGCTGAGGCCGAGTCATGGTACCAAACTAAGGTGAGGATCTCTGGCAAAAGCAGATGTAAGTTCAACTCAGCTTGAATGACAAAAAAAAAGTCCCCTCAATTATAAAGCAAATCTCTGAGGGGTTTCAGTATCTGCACTGGAAGGGAACTGAATCCCATGCTCTCTGAAGCTCCTGGATTAAGAACTGCTGACAAGCTAACGTAAGAGATAAAGGGGGAAAGATGAAACAGAGAATTATCAAGTATGGTATGAATGGTTAGCAGTCAGAAATAGTAAATAGGCAAAAGCACCAATGAATGAAATGCATATATAATGAAACATACAGAAGCAACAATATATATTTACAAATATGAGATTGTTGATAGATAGAT
>JANHFP010006664.1:0-11010 GCA_032468135.1 Calamaria suluensis
TTCTAACTTAAAAACCCCAAAATTTTAATTTAAACATAAAACCCCTCCCTGCCTTGTACCTCCTCTCTTGATTCAAGCCACCACTTCCAGCGGGCATGGAGCTGAGAGCAAATTGCCAATTAACAGCTTGTGGATTCGAGGTGAGACTTTGTTTCTTTTGAGCTCTGTGTGCTGCAGAGACTATGACATGTTCCAGTCTTTTAGTTAAAAAGAAAGGCAGAGGGGGAGTGGGGTTGTTTTCCTGCCCCGCCCCCCTCTGAAATACAGGCGGCAGTTTAAGCGTCCTTCTGAACGCCTGAGAAGGAAGAAGGGAATGGATCTAATGTTTAGATTTTTTGCCTTTAGCACTGTGGATTACAATTTGGGATGCTTTGCTTGTTTGTTTTTCTGGAATTCTCGGCTTTTTGCTCAGATTCTCAGCCATGGACTACGCCACTCTGTGCCTTCAGCTCCCCTATAAAGCCCTTTTAGGACTCACCCTTCTCCACAGTTTCACGGGTCTGCTGGTTGCTCATGTTGGCATACGGTGTGGCGCCCAGGCTGAAAGCTTCCCACAGCAGGATCCCAAAGCTCCAGACATCACTTTCTGAGGAATACCGACCTAAGGGGAGGAGAGTAGCAGGCATGAGCTGGAAGCATGGAGGCTGCCCATAATCTTCAAGGAGAGATTTCTGTTAGGGATTAGACAATGCGGTTGCAAGAAGCTCAATATCCATGGCAGCAGCTGAAAACAACCCAGCCAAGGCTCCCCAGCAGGCCTGGACTATGACATTTGCAGGGCCAGAAACTGTACCATAACTGAGTGCCTCTGGAGCTGTCCACTTCACAGGGATTTGTTTCATTCCACTCGTGGAGGAGTAAATGCCATCCACTTGTTCCCGGGACATCCCAAAATCGCTGATTTTCAGAGTGCTACTTTCCGTCACCAGACAGTTCCGTGCTGCCAGGTCTCTGGAAAGAAGAATCACAGGTGGTAGTCAGGTGGTTGGTCAGAGGCACCTGGGTCATGCTCTAGTCCAGTTGTGATCAGGTACTTTTCCAGCAGCCTCTGCAAACGGCCATCTTGCCATTTCTCTTTCTTCTTCAAACAGAAGGCCTCCTGGCTTTTTCACCAGGGTACAAGGTGACTCTCTTGTTAAAGTCTCGCTCAGCATAAACGTTGCTCCTCACGGCAACCAGCAACCTCGGTCGTGGGACAGATTGGAAAGGGGCATCAGCTCAGCTCAGCTAACCCTACCACAAGGTCCTCCTGACTTGGCCACAGGTTGGGATGAGCAGACTCACCGGTGGATGCAGTGCTTGCTGGCCAGGTATTCCATCCCCGCGGCAGCATTCTCCATCATCTTCAGGAGCTCCTTGGCTGTGAGCTGAGCCCTCTTGTTGCGCAGGAAGGTCAAGAAGTCACCCCCTGTGGAGGGAGAAGGCAGAGGCTGTGGCCACTCTGGGACAGGAGCATCCCCATTTGTGAAAACTAATTCAGCCTTTCCTCAGCAGAGCTCCCTGGGTTCCAGGGGGGTTCAGGTGAGCAGCAGAGAAAAGAGGAGGGGCACCTGGGCATTCATGGAGTAGCCGCTATCAAGGTAGGTAGGGAGAACATTCTTAAGCCAACATCATTTCTTCCTGTAAATGTTGGAGGGCAGAGTACAGGGTCCAAGCTTCAAGAAAGCAAGTGGAGCAAAAGGCCAGGCTCACCCTTTACGAGCTCCATGACAATGTAGATTGGCTGCTTCTGAGTACAGACTCCAATGAGCCGCACAATATTGGGGTGGCTGTACTGCTTCAGGATTCTGCAGGGGAGTCAAAGAAGACATAGCTGGAAGGGAACAGTCCATAATGAGCTTCTCAGATCCTGGGAAAGTGGATGGCAGTTGCAAAATATGCAGTGCAGAATATCGGCACATGCTTCACCAGAATTGCTAGCGCCTTTCCGTGTATCAGTGGGTGGTTAGCAAAAGGATTGGGATAAACTGGATGGTACAGGAAATTTATCTATTTGCCAAAATCTCTGTATCCTAATTCCTTTCTTCAATATCTCTAGTTAAGGAAGACTTGCAAACACAATTCTGAAGCCTTCACAGCCAGCTTCTTTGGACCCAGGAGCCCCTGATGTGCCTGCTGCCTCCCCTCAGATGCTCAGAAAAGAGGAGCCCCCAGCCTCAAATGCAGATATGCCATGGGACGGCAAAGGCAGGGAATCCGACAAAGTCCGGGCTCTCTGGTGATCTGCCAGAGTAGGCAGAAGCTCTGAATGCGTCCCTCCAAGAAACTCCAGAATCTGCCTATAAGCTGGGAAAGAGCCAGTCACTGGACAGCTGGTGAGGGAGCTGTGTGTTCTCTCAACCTCTATTGAACATGTTCTCAATGTCTGTGCTGTGGTGATTGGCTGAAGGCCTCGGTTAACAATACGTACCCAGCCTCCTGCAGAAACCGGCCCTTCAGCTCATTTGGAAGCGTTTCATGGCAGGATTTCACAGCCACAGGGGTGTTACTGCCACGCAAGAATCCACTGAAGACCTCTCCAAAATTGCCCTGTGAAACAAAGGCCAAAGCCACATAGCACCAGCTTTGGCATGGCAAGGAGTAGCCAAAGGCTGGAAAAGTGGGCTCAAACTTTGCTGCATTCTGGCAGAACTAGCAAGTTCCTCAACTTCAAAAACAACTGTTGTTAAGTGCCTTCAAAATTCACCTTTCAGAAAGACCAGCCACCAGCCACTAATACAAGTTTGCAGCAAAAATAAAACAATAATTCAAAATCAATGAAACAACATTAAAGCAACACAGCCATACATTTTAATCAATACCGTGGAATAGAACAAATCATATTTGTTACTATTTAAAACAGACCTCCATACAGAACTATCAGCTAAATAAGCCCTTCCCCTAATCCATGAAAAGGGGAGGGGGGACTTCTAGAGAAAAAAAAGAGAGTATGATTCCAGAGTCGGGTCTATCCCTAAAGGCTTGGGATCAGGAACTCGAAATTGAATACAAAGGCTAACAAAACTGTAGGATGAATCTGTGCAGCAGTGAATCCAGAGCCCTGGGGCATCCAGAGCAAGGCCTGTTGAGCAAGTGCCCTTTTGGTGAGACTGGACAAGGAGCACATCCAGAAGCAGACAGTTTCCTTTTCAACCGGGCGGGGAGGGTGCAGACTGAAGTTGTGGAATAAGCTATTGCTCTAAAAGGAAAGTTCTGGACATGGGTGAAGGCACGACCGATCAGCCAGGTGCTTCCTCCGTTCAGAGGGGTTGCCCTGCTGAGACCTCACTCACCTGCCCAATGCGCTGCCCCAGCACAATGTCTTCGTGGTCCAACACCCACTTATCCTGTTGGAAGAGGAGTCCATTATTTTCCCCCAAGCACTCTCCACCTCATTACCACCCACCACCATTTGGTTCCTACCTTGGGGGTGGGCTTGACCAGCACAATGCCACTTTTCTTTGTAATGGGCTGCCTGGACTTCAGGAAATGGTCAACCAGCAGTGGAATGGTAGGGAAAGCCTCACCTTCCAAGCGGTACAGATTCTGGGAAAGAGCACACCACCATTACTTTGGAGGAGTACAGTTTTTGGGGAAAGTCACTTCCCCTTCTATGCTATTGGTCTCTCTTCTACATTTTCCTCAAAGGGATAAAATTCTCATAGCAACCTACCAAGTCAGCTGATGGCAGAACTTTATTCCACACTAGAACTTTACTCCACTTACAAAGAATTTCCCTCCTGCTAACTTCCTTCCTGAAAAGGGCCAAGACTTGTGGGTTCTATCCTAGAACATGCTCAATGACCTGTTTGCACAAGGTGTGCTGAGCCTGGGCCTCCCACTGCTGTCCTGCTGTTCCCCCCAAGCACTCACATCAGCAGCCTGCAGGATGAGGTGTCGTGGCTGCCCATCCCACAGCACCGACAGAACGTACTCCTGCTTTCCTTGGCTCTCGCGCACCAAGAAGTCCCCATTGGCCTGCAGAAGCTTCTGTACCTCCACGCGGGGAATGGCACCATGGTACCAGGCTTGTTGCCCAAGGGGCTTCTGCACCTCAGGGAGCTGCGGCAGAGAGGGTGGCAGCTGTGGGAGAGACGGAAGTTCAAGACACTTTCGTTGCTCGTCTTCCCGCACGGGAAGGATCGCTTCTGGTACCAGGCGATGGTAGGCAGATCCCTTCCCGGTAAACAAGAAGAACTTGGAGAAGCCAGGAGGGGAAACCCGAAGAGCAAAAAGTGTAGATGGGAAGAGATTCCCTTCTTAAATTTCTATCAGTCAGTCAAAAGACAAGTTGGTGACCCTGAGAGGCTCCCCCAGACGCCCACTTTGGAAAGAATAAATGGCTCTTGGGGCTCCCCTCTCCGTGGCTCCCCAATTCCTCTGAGAGGAACTGGGCCCGGCTCAGCTTTAGATTCCTCAACTTCACTGTCCCTCTGTTGAAGTTCTTCTTCTGGTTTCCTCTTTTTTCTGATCATAGGAAATGTCCGCAGATCCCCCAGTTTTGCCCAACTGACACTGTTGCAATTGCGCCACTTTCAGTTCCTTATGAAAAGCCAGCAGGTTCAGAATTCGCCCAGCTACTCTCCGCCTTTGCTCAGACTGAAACCCTCCTTTTGTTTTAATTGCAGACCCATTGATCTCACCTGTGGACTCCCCTGCTTGTTCTGCTTCTTTGCTCTCCTCCTCCTCCTCCTCCTCCTTTTGCTTTTTTAGCTGCTCTCCCACCGCTGCCACCTCTGTTTGCGGAGCATGCACTTTCCATGCACTTTCAGACTTTATACTATTTTAAGAATGTTACGTTTGCAATTTTGGGATGGCAGTAAGATGTTTTTAATTATTTTATCCCAAAAACAAAGATAGGAAAAAATGTGCTACCTCTGAATAACTGCCAGTTTTACACATTCCTCATCTGGTGTATTTTAAGAGCAGATGTTTGGGACTTTTTTGGCTTTGCCTGGACAGGAGATCCAGCTGGGCAGGGAGACAGGAAGAAGCAAGAAGTGAGGATGGCCACTCACTGAGCTCCGTGGACGAAAAATGCCTGAGATGTGATGCTTCAGGGCCTCCAAAGCTGGTGGCGTTCGGCCCCAGTCTCGCTCAGCATCCTGCTCCTGCCAGAGAAGGAGGGCAGAGGGCGAACTTGGTCTGGGCTCAGCACTGCATCAGAGACCACCGCAGACCAGCCCCCCTCCCAAGGCTTGGAACCCAGCCCATCCAAGAGGTGGGGATGGGGCAGAGAAAAAGTCTGTTGCTTGTGCCCCTCCTTTCTCCCCAATCAGCACAACATAGGGGCCTGTTTTACTACCACCTGATCTTTCTCTGACTTGGCATGGCACTGCATATACCTACCCCAGAAGAGAGTGACTGCTTGTCGCCCTGCAGATCTGGAACAGGTGGGGGGTCCAGGGGTCCCAGCTCATCCAGCTTCTGTTGCAGCAAATCCCTTTGGGCCTTGAGTTTTTCTTGAGTGCCCAGAGCAAGATGGAAAAGGTGATAAGCTTCATGCAGGGACTTCTGCCTTCCCAGGAGGAGGATGCTACGGAAGATAAAGAGGTGAATCGGACGGAGCACCCAAGGCAGCACGCATAGGAAAGGAGGCTTTGCCAAGGGCAGCACCTCCATGGCAGAAGGTCAAGGGAGCACTCGACCCTTCAAAGAGGAGGCTCTGGGACAAAGCATCCAGCATGTAGCTTCTCCCATGTGCGGCTGCATACAGCAATTAAGAAGAGGAAAATCAAAGCTTCTCTGTGCAAAGCAGGAGCTTTTCTCTTCAATCAGCCGCTGCATGAAGAGAATGTGGGAATGAGCGAGTAGCCTTCAAGGCAGGGGTGAAATCAGTGGTGGGATTCAGCCAGTTCGCACCACTTCGGTTGTTAATTTTATGAACAGTTTAGCAAACTGGTTGTTGGAAGAAATCATTAGGGCAGAGAACCGATTGTTAAGTTACTTGAATCCCAGCCCTGGGTGAAATGTTACCAGTTTGGACGAACCGGTAGTAAAAAAAATGCAACTGGTTCAGGCTAACCAGTATTTACAATGATCAGCTGTGTCACACAATTTATATTTGCTAGAAAGCAGGAAATCCTGCTTTCTGTCAAATCTAAATCACGCAGCAGAGCTATCCCCCCCGGCTGTCCTAACCTTTGCAGACTCAAAAAGGCTTCTTAATCCTTCTTTTTCAGTGCTGCACATTGGCGCCTGCGCTGTGCAAGTGTGCATTTGGAGTGCACCACACATGAAGTATGCATTCGGTGTGTACTACAAACGCGTGCACAAAGCAAGCCAGTAGCGAAGCAAACCGTTAACAGACTTCAGAGCATTTCACCCCTGCTTCAAGGACATCAGGCAGAGAAAAGGGAGAGCTGGCAAAGGCTCTGGGGAATGAGTGGCAGGGAGTTGCGGTGTTGCCTCCTCTTCTGGCCTCTGGGATGGGGAGCTGCAAGATGCGTTTCACACAACCTCGCAAAGGGAGAAAGAGAAACCTAATGGCACACATGCCTTGCAGAGGTGAGCTTGCTGCTCTCCCTTGGCCTCCTCTTCTGGCCCTTCAAGATCTGCACTCTTCCATTTGGATAACAGTAAGGAGTCAGAGTGGCAATTTGGCAAGATGTGAAGCTTCCTGCTTCAGTAGCACAAGCTCACCGTTTTCCTGGCTTTCCTGCCATCTCATCATTCTGGATTTCAGTTTCCAGCATCTGGACACGCCGGCGATGGCCATCAGTACTCTCTGTGGCACTGATCAGTTCCTCCTCCAGGGAGGTCAGCCTGCAAAGCAGAGAAGGGGGATTCCTGTCTCACACATAGAGGGCAGCCCCCCGGCTGAGCTTTGTGAGACCAGGCTCAGCTTCCAGGGTGGCCGGTCAGGACAGGCCCATCTCTTCTTCCATCCACAGTCCCTGGCTTCAGCAGTACCCATGCAGGTGAGCTGGATCACCACCCCACCCAGGGGCCACCTTCTTTCCAGAGGGCCCCGCCTCCCCCTACACACGTGTGCTGCAGGCTTTCCAGGGTGAGTTCGTTCAGCTGGAGCTGCCCCACTTGCAAGACCTCTGTCTCAGCCTCCTCTAGCAAACTCCTATCAAAGGTCACCATGCCTGGCATCTCCTGCTGCTCACACCTGAAGAGAGACCCCAGCCAGTCTGAGAATGAAAAGCTACCAGCCCCTCACTCTCCCAGCCAGCCCTCAGCAGACAGTACCTGCAAGTGGGGAGGAACTCTTCATAGTTGGTGGCCGGCTGAATGCGGTCGATGGCCCTGGCCATGGCTTGGTGCACAGCCACCATCTCCTCCTGCACTAGGCTTGTGATGCTGGCATATTCCTGCAAGGTTGCCTTCCTGTTGATACAGCATTCACACATGCACATTTCCTCTTTGAAGTCAGCAGGATTGTATGCAGAGTGCAGACAAGTATGAAATACTAAGGTAAAGGTTTCCCTCACACATATGTGCTAGTCGTTTCTGACTCTAGGGGGTGGTGCTCATCTCCTTTTCAAAGCCAAAGAGCCAGCACTGTCCGAAGAAGTCTCCGTACTCATGTGGCCAGCATGACTAAACGCCAAAGGCGCACAGAACAATGTTACCTTCCCACCAAAGGTTGTCCCTACTTTTTTCTACTTGCATTTTTACGTGCTTTCAAAACTGCTAGGTTGGCAGAAGCTGGGACAAGTAATGGGAGCTTACCCCATTACACAGCACTAGGGATTCGAACCGCTGAACTTCCGACCTTCTGGTTGACAAACTCAGCTGCCTTACCCGCTGAGCCATCCTGTGCTTCAAAATGGTTTATAATTAATAAATAGCTAATATGCTCTTCTAGGGTTTGTTAAGCTAATCAAACCATCTTCCTATTACCTTATACTCATTCTAAACAAATTGCCTGATTATTACCTTGGGCTGGTTCTGAAGATATTCAAAAATAATTTCAGGATAAAAATCCATTGAGAAATCAAGTGTACTCAGTAATGGTGAAATAAAAAAACAACAAAAGGAACCAGAGTATTATGAAAAATAAGGTAGATAAACTTACATTCTTTTTCTAAGTTCCCATTACCTTTAATGCCACTGAAGTTCCACTTTTCAAGCCATCCACAATGGGTTTAAATCGTTCTACTTCATCCATTTCTGCCCGTTCAGTCAATGCTCCCAAAACTTGCTCATGCCTAACAAAAAATATAGGAAATTCAAAAAATAGAAATAAAAAAGAAAAAGGGAAATAAAAACCAGTTTTTATCATTGTTAGATACCAAGCCTGAATTTTTTTTAAAAAAAAACTTATTTTGATGTGGCATTTTAAAGATCCAATATTAAAATTCAGGATGGCAATCAAATCCTTCTGAATTTGAATGTATCAAATTTAGACTGAATTGTACAACTGGAATGTACTCACAGATTATATCTGGCATTTGATGTTTTTATAAAGGGTACAAATAATTAATTATAAACTTTATTAAATTCAAAGTTTGCTCACGGTTGCCAGTGTTTTATTAAGTTTTTATTGTCTTCCTTCAGCAGACAATGTACTGTACCCCCTAGAATGTAGATTCAAAACCACTGCTCAAATCAGGAAAATTTACAGTATCCTAATGGTTGTCCAGTCTACTTTTGAAAACCTCCAGTGATGGATTACCCACAGCCACTGGAGACAAGTTATTCCACATTTTGTTTGTCAGAAAATTTATCCTTACGTTTAGGTTGGATCTCTCTTTAACAAGCTTCCAGCCATTACTTTTTTCCTGCCCTTAGATGCTTTGGAGAATAAGTCAGCCCTTCAAGTACTTGGAAGACAGCTATCATGTTCACCCACATTTTTATTTTTGATAGGCTAGATCCCTCAACCATTCCTCATACAGTTTAATGTCCAGACTTATTATCTTTGTTGTCTCTCTGCATAATTTCTAGGGTCTCAGCATATTTTTTCTATCCTGGTGACCGGAATTGTATCACTATTCCAAAGGTGATTTTACCAATATAGTATAAAACAGTACTAAAATTTCTTGTGATGTTGATGCTATCCTCCCAAAACTTTGCTGTCTCTTATTTAAGTGGTGATCCATAGGATACCTAAATATTTCTCACAGTTACTACTGTTGAGCCAGATACTGCCTGCTCTATACCTATGCATTTTGTTTTTCCTGTCTAAGTGCAGGATCTTACATTTATTTATTTATTTATTTTATTAGATTTATACCCCGCCCCATCTCACCAGGACTTCGGGCAGCTTACAGCAGAATAAAATCAACAATATATATACAATTAGAAAATAATTAAATAATGCACTGTAATTCCAAAATTTTTAGAAAAATTTAAAAATCTTAAAATCAAAGTTCCCAATTCAAAATTCCCCCTTCCAATTTAGAGTCCTAATCATCCCAGGCTGGCTTGCCAGAAGAGCAGAGTCTTCAACTCCCGGCGGAATGTCCTTAAATCTGGGAGATTTCTCAGTGCCGGGAGTAGTTCGTTACAGAGGGTTGGCGCTCCCACAGAGAAGGCCCTCCCTCTCGGGGTCACCAATCGGAACATCATAGCCATCGGGATCCTCAGCAGGCCCTCTCTGTGTAAACGCCCTGGTCTGTGGGAGACCAATGGCAGAATGCGGTCTCTTAGGTATCCTGGTCTGATGCCATGGATTGCCTTAAAAGTCATCACCAGAATCTTAAAGCGAACTCGGAAGGCCACCGGCAACTAATGCAACTTGTGCAGGAGTGGGGTCACCCGGGAAAACTGTGGTGCCCCCATGACCACCCACGCGGCCGCATTTTGTACCAACTGAAGCCTCCGGGTGCTCCCTAGTGGAAGCCCCATGTAGAGAGCATTACAGTAGTCCAAGCGAGAGGTGACCAGGGCGTGAGTGACCGTCTGTAAGGCATCCCAATCCAGAAAGGGGCGCAACTGGCGTATCCGGCGAACCTGATACAAAGCCCCCCTGGTGACAGCCGCAATATGATCTTCTAATGACAGCCGTACATCCAGGAGGACGCCTAGATTGCGGGCCCCCTCTGTGGGGACCAGAGTCTCATCCCCAATAGCCAGAGATGGAGTTGTCTGGCTATATCGGGATGCCGGAAACCACAGCCACTCGGTCTTGGATGGGTTGAGTTTTAGCCTGTTCCTCCCCATCCAGACCTGTACGGCTTCCAGGCACCGGGACATCACTTCCACAGCATCGTTGGGGCGGTCTGGTGTGGAGATGTATAACTGGGTATCATCAGCATACAGATGACACTTTACACCAAACCCAGGGATGATCTCGCCCAGGGGCTTCACATAAATGTTGAACAGGAGGGGTGATAGGACCAACCCCTGAGGTACCCCACAAGCCAGGGGCCTTGAAGTCGATCTTTGTCCTCCTGTCAACACAAATTGGGAGTGGTTGGAGAGGAAGGATGAGACCTTCCTAAGGATGAGGCCACCGTAAAACACCAACCCTAACCCCCCCAGCTGCTGCAATAAGATACCAATGATTTCGATGGTATCAAAATCCACTGAGAGATCTAACAGGACCAGGACAGAGGAATAACACCTGTCCTGGGCCCTCCACAGATCATCAACCAATGCAACCAATGCTGTTTCCGTGCTATAACCAGGCCTGAAGCCTGATTGAAATGGGTCTAGGTAGGCAGCTTCTTCCAGGTACTGCGGGAACTGTCACGCCACCACAGTCTCAATAACCTTCACCACAAAGGGAAGGTTGGAGATCAGCTGGTAATTGCTTAACAGACCTCGGTCCAGATTCAGTTTCTTTAGGAGAGGACGCACCACCGCCCTTTTAAGAGTGGTAGGAAACGACTCCTCCCCCAAAGAAGCATTAACAATCCCCTGGAGCCAGCCTCATGTCACCGACCTGGAGGCCGAAACCAACCAGGAAGGGCACGGATCCATTAAACATGTGGTGGTGTTCAGTCTCCCCAGCAACCTATCCACGCCCTCGGCAGTCACAGGGTCAAATTCATCCCAGATAACAGTCTAAAGACCTGCTCCAGTCACCCCCGGGACCCCCCCCCCCCCAGGACCAAGCTATCCCAGATCTGAGTG
>JANHFP010006665.1:0-10431 GCA_032468135.1 Calamaria suluensis
TAATGAGGTTTAGAGTAAGAGAAATTTCCACACTATTATATCAGATAGCGAAATTTGCCAACGGTACCAAACTACTTAGGATATTAAAATTGAAAAAAAAAATAAAGAAATCTCCAAAAGGATTTCAAAAACAGGTGAATGTACCGCTAAATAGTAATTTTAATAAAATGGAACGACCTACCATTAAGGCACATTAGCACACAAAAAAGAACTTCTCACATTAATTGGAACTAAAGTTATCAGGAGTTAATTAATTTTAATTGATCAATAGAAATTATGGAGTCATGATGGACATCTCATTGAAAATAAAAATCTAGTTTGTACCCATATAAAACAAAAAATAATAAATTCCATGCTATTAAGAAGACAATTGGAAATAACTATAATTGCACTTGGAATATTGCATGTATTTGAAAAGAATTTTAAGAGGTGGGAAAAGTGAAAGTAAAAAAAGGAACTTAAAATATTAGCATAGGAGCAGGAAAAATTCCTCTACAAGGAAATACTACCTTGCCTAGAGTTTTTTAAGAGTTGGCAAGGGAAGATAACAGAGGTATATAAATTCACACATAATGTAGATTGTATAGAGTGAGAATTAGTCACTCATCAAACACAATGAAGGACATTCAGGACCAATAAAGTACTTGATTGCACAATATGATTAAATTGTGGATCTCTTTGATGTTGTGGAATGGTGCATTTTAAAATAGCTTTAAAAAGGAGTTGGAGAAATTTATGGAAGATCATGTTATCATTGGCTGATTATATGCCGCAGAAACACAGAAAGCAAAACTAGTTACTAAGAAAAGCACACAGAAAGTTATTATCCTCCTGTCCATGTAAACTTCCTGAATTTATCTGGTTCGTTATTGTAGTCCACAAAATGCTTAACTACTTCAGTACTGGAAAGCGTGCAAAAAAAAAAAAGAGTAACAAAGATTATTAGGGGGTTGAAAGCTAAAACATATGAACAACGTTTGCAGGAACTAAATATGTCTAGTCTAGTGAAAAGGACTAGGGATGACATGATAGCAATATTCTAGTATTTGAGGGGATGTCACAAAGAAGAGGGACTCCACTTATTTTTCAAAGCACAGAAGGCAAGGCAAGAAATAATGTATGGAAATTAATCAAGGAAAGAAGCAACCTAGAGGTAAGGAAAAATGTTCTAAAAGGGAGAACAATTAACCAGTGGAAAAGCTTGCCTTCAGAAATTGTGGGTGCTTCACCACTGGAAATTTTAAGAAGAGACTGGACAACACTTGTCTGGAATGGTGTAGGGTTGCCTAATTGAGCAAGGGGTTCGAGTAGATGAGCCCCAAGGTCTCTTCCAATTCTGTTATTCTGCTATTATTAAGCCATTGGCCTGATCTAGAAGATCTCCTTGTGTGTTTTTATGTAGAGAGGACAGGTGTTTCTGTATTACCTAAGAAAGTCTGAAGTTTTTGTCCAAAACATCTTGAGGGCACTATTTTGAAAAAGGTAAACGGTCACAGAGAACTAAGTATGACATGATTGGATCAGTACCTCAAGCAAATTTCCCTAACCTATCCTTAATTTGAGGAAGGTTAGGGCTATTAGATTTGGGTTGCAAAAATCCAGATGACACTTAGATCTGCAGAGGATTTGCGTTTTTGCTGTCTACTAGCATCTGATAGGCTGTTCCAAAGTATGCCATGTCCACATTTAAGGTACAATAACTAACATATTCTGAATTGTACTTACAAAGACCTCATATCATTAAGCCAGTGTCAAGGAAACCTACTTAGTCTATAAGGTGACAAGAGGCAGGAATAACAATTGGTAGGCATTCTATATGCATTCATAAGCTTCATAAAGCTTTTAAACCAGAATGTTTATTTCTCATGAGAATCTGAGGAATTTATATTGTTAGTCTTGCTTTTATTCTTGTATATTAGCTAGAGCAGTGATGGCAAATGTTTTCGGCAGCGAGTCCCCAAATTGGAACGCATGCACGCACACACGCCAGAGCCCCACAAACTTGAAAACCAGCTGGCCGGTGTGCATGTGCGTGCCAATCACCTAGTCTTCTGGTTTCCAATGGTCACACCCGGTCTTCCCATGTGCTGGAGCGCCAGAAACCCAAAGACCAGGTGGCCGGCACAAGCATGTGCTCCAACCATCTGGTCTTCGGGTTTCCGGTGTTTTGGCACATGAGAAAATCAGCATATTGCACTGGAAATCATAAGAACAGCTGGCGACAGTGCACAGAAAGGACTCTGAGTTCCATTTCTGGCATGCGTGCCATAGGTTCACCATCATGGACCTAGAGAATCTATGGATAGGGGCAGGTTACAAAAAACTATGAAATAAACAAAGCAAACAAGAAAGCTTACATGTTAATTTTAACTGTCAGAATTCAGCAATAACCATGCTGTTTAGAAATTCAAGAAGCTGAAGTTTGTGTATTTGCAAGATGCTCATATTGGCAAAAGTTGCTTTAAATAGACTGTTTGGAAACAGCAGGTAGATAATGCACCTCCTTTTAAAAAACGGCAAATGTTTGGTACCTTAAAATACAACTACTATACCATTACTACAAACCACTATGCTGAAAGCTTCACCCAACTCAATGGGAGTTACTTATAAAGAAATAGCCTTTCAACAAAAATATTGTGCCATGGGCATTTATAACATTCAACATTGTTGAAATGGCAGATCAATTCCAATAGACTCTACATGAACATAATTGGGTATTGGTTGGAGACATAATTGGTAATTTCGCTTCATTCAGGATTTGGATGGAGACAATGCACTTCTCCTGGTCTCTTTAAACACTTTTTGATCAGTTTTTGATGTCAATTATAATAGTATGTTGTTGGAATGTCCTTTGGGATTGGAGAATAGAGGCATTGGTTTCAGGCTGCTGAAGTAGGGAACAAAGGTTGGCTTGGTGAACCCATTTTGCAGAATTCCAAAGATCAATCTTCTGTCTCTTGTTTTTAATATCTATCATGAAGCCATTGAATGAGGTCATCTGACAGTTTAGGATGGTGGTATCATTATTATGCTGATAACACCTAACTGCACATTGCTACCCTCTAGGGCAGATGCAGCCAACATCTTGTCCCAGTGTCTGGAGGGTGCCAAGGTCTGTATGGGAAACAGGTTGAAGCTGAACACAAACAAGACAACAATACTGCTTGTTTCTTGAGGTTCTCCATTAACATCAATGTTGATGTAGGTATGGAAAGGTATACACTATCGTGAAAGAGAGCTTTAGGATCTGGGAATCCTTCTGTGGCTAGTACAACATATGGAAACTGTTGATAGCCATTTTAGTTGATGCACCAACTGTGACCTTATCTAGTGCTTAGAGGATTTCAATAACTCAAGCCTATTTTTAAGAATAAAAAGTTCTACATGTGTACATTTCAGGGGAAAAGGCAGAAGTAACCCATTTTTCTCTTAAGAATTTGTCTTAAAATTATAGTGATTAATTGTAATTAACAGCAGTATTGAGTTAATACTCATTTTTTCAGGTGAACATTTATGGTAGCAAAATATTCCTTAGAATATGGTTAGCATTTCAATATCAGTTTGTATTACATATTGAAATGATTAATTTATAGCTGGTTAGGAGAAATAATGAATATTTCAATGTAAAAAGGTGTTAAATCTATCTTAGCTATTTTCAGCACCATTAGATAATCATCTAATTGTAAAAATATGTTTATCAGGAATCATCAATGCTGCACCTTATACTTAAAAGATGTGTATCTTTTAAAGAAAAATGGCTAAAATATTGCAAAATAACCAACTGCTTAAAGTCTTCTTATATGAGATTTCATGTGATTCAAGAAACACTCACATTTTTGATATTTTGGAATTCTTGAGGAAGATTTCATAGGATTTCACCTATTTAAAATTGAATTTTTCTATGTTGTGCAATTGTGCAATCATTGAAGATTGCATAGTAGAACCTACAATGAATTTAGACGTCTACACGGGTAGAATGACAACATATATTTGATGCAATCATGTGTATGCCACAACTTAGATATTTGCATAAAAGATTGAGACACACGTACATAAGGTTGCTATTTATGTGATGTCACTGCCCATGTGTCTTCATTTTGATAAGCTTGCTGTAAATGTCACTCACCATCAGAAAATGTTGCGAGTCCAATATATCTGAATGTATTGCTAAATTCTTTGTCTACCACAGACCAGTTAATTCTAGAGCAAGAATATTGGAGTCATCTGAAATAGTAGAGAAGAGCTGTAAAACCAATGCATTATGATAAAGTTCCCAGACTCAGCTCTTGGAAGATTTTGAAAAAGCTTTTGACTGAAGTCCTGAAAAGGTCATGTCAATCAGCATAAACAATACTGGATTCAAATATAAGCACAACTGTGGTTTATTGGACAAGTCACAATTGATTGAGTTAATATATCATGGCTAATTCAGATCATATACTAATCCAAAATCTAATAACACAATGGTTTACTGCAATGTGGTAATCCAGCCGCACTAAAGTCACTTCCCATGTTTCTATGTTCTAGGTCAGAATCCGAATTGGTCAATATATATTTTCTTTCTTACAATGAACCATTGTTGCTATTATATTTGGCAGGAGAGAATCCCCTATATTTCAAAAGTGGCATTTCAGAACCAGGAAATGTCTAATGCATAATGTCTATTGTTGCTTTGAATAATTGGACTCTAGCTATGTGGAGGCTTAAGAAGTACATTAGAAGTACTTTTATTACGTTTATGAACCGAAGGGGGGGAAATGCCAATCTTGTGAATTGGTAGTCAGTTCGGTGACTGCATCAGTTAACTTGCATGCAGAGAGGCACAATAAGAAACAACAAGTTCAGTTATTTGTAAAGACAGTTTTATTAGAAGTGATTTGACTAGAAAAATAGCTAGTGATCGTGAAGGCCAAGCCTATTAGCCAAAATTGACAGGTATATATAGACCAAAGATCTAAGAGATGAGGAACATCCATGCTCCATGACTAACGTCATGATCATCCAAGAGATGTGCAGATGAAGAACTTCATATCCAGCAAAATAAAATTACCAAGTGTCCCAAAAGCCTTTCTTTTTTAAGAATCATTTGAAAATATGCATCATGTAGAGAACAGCTGATATGATACACAGAGTTGGTTGAAGAAACTACATTAAAAAAAATACTTCAAACCGTTTAGGCTGTTACCATGTGAAGTAACTTGCCTTCATATACTTTAAAGATCTGTACAAAGGGCCCTTCTGAAAGAGCTCCCTCTTTCACAGGTTTGCCTACTGTACAGGTACGAGACAATTTTTTGCTGTGTTTCTCCCAGGTTATAAACTGTACTCTCTTGGAGATGAAATGCCTTTTCTGCAAATATGCCTTTCTTTTGCTTGGCCTTTGATAGTGATGTCAGATAGATATTATTCATGTTTTCATTTACGTTTTAACATATTTTCTGTGTTCTGCATTTGTGTGTATCTGTACTGTTTCAAACTGTAAATACCTTGAGTGTTTCCCAAACGTGTTTTTCAAAAGCCAACTAAGCTTTCTTGAACCAGGCAAGAAAGTTCAGTTGCCTTTTAAAAAACAACCTTGGAACAACCATGACCTGGATGATCGAGAAGCTCCATCAACACCTTGAGTGTTTATTCAAAGAGAAAAAATAAGCACATAGATTAAATAAGAAAAAAAAAGTATTGCAGCATACAGAAGAAAAATCCCTTGGTATGAGTAGAAAGTGTTCTCATTTGCACAAGGGAAAATCTCCAGTTTTCACCGATCTCCTTTCTCTTTCTGGGTCTAGGTAACAGCAGCAGGCAAGACACAGGAAATACCTTGTCATTCAAGTGGAAGGAATTGCGGTTGTGCTTTCATCTGTACAGTTTGGGGAGGAAAAATAAAAGCTTTCATTTTTGTTGCTTGTAGCATGGGAAGCTACCAGGGCAAAGGTAGAGGCTTTGGTTCTACCATGGTGTCTTTTCTATTTTTAGAGGGTTGATTGACCACGACACATAGAAAATGAATAATTAAATATTAAATCCTTCCCTACATCTAAGATGTGAGCTATTAGAAATTTTATAAATGTTTTATGGATTGGGCCATTGACAATTACTGTAATAAACCTTTTTTAAAATCATTTTTATCAAAGGCTATTTAGCATTATGAGACCTGAATAGCAATTAACAAGACAACTTCAACATAAGCTTCTCAGTCTGTAACGCTACAAAGTGTAATTTTAAAAACCTGTGGTCCATCTGCAATCAGATGATTATTCTACATGAGGTGGTGTGAATGTAGAAAAATCACCGCATGATTAAGAGCTGAGCAAATGAATGCTTATTACAAATTCCGATACTTTTTTAAACTAGAGAGTATGATCTATTACAGAGGTTCCCAAATTTGGCAGCTTTAAGACTTATGGACTTCAACTCCCAGAGCTGGCTGGAGAACTCTGGGAGTTGAAGTCCACAAGTCTTAAAAGGTGTCAAGTTTGGGAACCTCTGATCTATTACATAACATAATAGTACTATGTTGGTTAATATTAAGAGTTGCTTGTGTGAGGTACTACACAGTACTTTGGTCACTGGGGGAGGGTCAGATGAGAACACCTATCTGGAACTCCTTAAGACAAGCACACCTGTTCTTCGCTTTGCAGTGCTATTGCTGCTTTTTAATTACAGGAAAGATACATTTAATTTAAGAGAATGCATTCATTCCCCATCCTGAAGTACCTTTTTGTTTCTGAATTCAAAGTATTGAACAATGACACCTAACAGGACCAAGATCTTCTTGCAAATGATAAATATTTAAGTATATTTTAGTTGAAATTGTGTATACATTTAAAGACACGCACCCCTGACATTTTTTTCTAAAATTAAAAAAAAAATCCCCTTTGGTTATATATTTTTTAAAACTTCTTTCCTGATTTTCATTTACTATGGATAAGGTGAACTCTTGTTCAGCAGAAAGAATACTTAATGTAAACATTAGAGATGCTCATTGGTAAACTTTACAGTCATTATATTTCAGATTTAGCACTGTGAAATTGCTTCTGGGATTGCTTGAGGCCCTATTAGAAAATATTGTTCCTAATGTACAAGAGAAGACAATTCAATTGCAAATTTGGATGGATTATAATACAAGGTTCTGTTCAAAGTAGTCAAAGGGCAAAAAGAAATGAATGAATGTCTTGGCTACCTAGAAAGATTTTCTTTAAATATTTCAATATGAAAAACAAAACAAAATTACCCCCTCCTTTTTAAAAACAAACAAACAAACAAACAAAATCCTGTATAGGTTGCTTCACATTTTTTGGGGTTAGTTTTTTGTCATATAAATATTACTGGGATCTGGATGTAAGGACCAGCCTAGAACCTGGAAGCCTTGAGTTCTAGTCCCGCCTTAGCCATGAAAGCCAGCTGGATGACCTTGGGCCAGTCACTCTTGTCTCAACCCAAGCCACCTCGCAGGGCTGTTGTTGTTGTAGGGAAAATAGGAGGAGGAAGGTATGTTGGATATATTTGCCACTTTATTTGTAAAAATCATAACAGCGAGGTACAAATAAATAAAGATGTTTGTATATGAGGGATCCTTAATACTCTCCAAGCTTGCTTGTTTTCTTGCAGACATTTCATTACCCATTGCTAGCAATGATGATGTTACCTAGTTAGGGTAATGAAACGTTTGCAATAAAACAAGCAAGCTCGGAGAGTACCAGGGACCCTTCCTTCCAACCCTGAGCTACAAATATTCTCCTTTACTGATGTGTGTATATTTCTGATTCTGCCTACTGGCACTGAAAATGCTTTTTTAGTGCTGTGGAAAGTATTTGCACAAAGAACTGTTCATTCAGGTCAGCCTCAATAAAGACATATCTTCATGGAACAACGTTTCGCTAAACATATGGTAGCTTTCTAAGCCTACTTAACATACAGAAGCAAGAAAAATCACTGACATCTTGGAGACGAGTCCAAAGCTGTGTATTGTGAAGAGCTTGCACTTTCAATTAAAAGCATTGTAACAATTTTAGAGCCATTTTTTTAGGAAGTTAATGCCATAGGTTATAATGTAAACACTCCTAAAAGGTCTGTGTGAAGATTAATAGATACCTTTTGCTGATGCAAATGAATAAGGATATAAATATTTAAAAACAGATATAAAAGATATTGCTTCCTTCAAAACTAAGATGAATACTTGGGTGGTCAAGTATCTGTTAACTTAAAAACAAAAGACAGTTATTAAAAATAAAGCAATGCTTTCAGCATTCTTCAATGCATACTGTACATACATGTGTGAAATATTCAAAAAGAAAGGTGTATAAAAATAATTTCAGGGTTTCCAAGACCTACTGAAAGCTGAAAAGTAGACCTAAAAATATTCAATGACCAGAGAAGAAGCACTTAGCAGTTCACTGTAAAACAAGCAAAGGAGTTTGCTGCTATCCTTCATTTGTAGCATAAGGAATTTACATACACATACTCATTGCACCAATAAAAAAACACATATGTTTTTATTGAATTTGTTGTGTAGTAGTTCAGCTAGGCGGAAGTAAAATAATATCTAAAGGAACAAGGTCAGGCAGACAGCCTTTTTAAAGAGAAGTATAGTAGAGGAACCAATTAGGCATTGGGAAGATAAATAACTGATTGGCTCATCTTCTAAAATGCTGAGAAAAGGAACTGAAGTGAGGTAAATTATGAGATTAAAATCTCACCCCCACCTCAAAATATGAGAAGCTTCAGAAAGGAAAAATTGTATTTCTCTTTCATTCTTTGCCTGATAGCAAATCAGAATAACTACCGTGTTTCCTCAAAAACAAGACCCTGTCTTATATTTTTTTGAACCGTGAAATAAGCACTTGGCCTTATTGCCATGCACTCATTGGGCTTATTATCAGGGGATGTCTTATTTTGGGGAACATAATTGGTTGTTTCAGATTAACTGAAGCTTCAAATGGTATCCTTCATTTACAGTGAGAATACAATGAAAATTTAGTCTTTCTTAAAATAAAATATGCAGAGAAAACCAGGACCATCTGTATGGTATAAATAACCATACCTTTTCTACTTAAATTCAGGTAGTCTGACACTCAAATGCTTTAAAGGCAGAAATGACAACTATTTCAAATTAACTTCTGAATATTCAGAGCACAGACTTCTGTTAAATGATAAAGATCTTCACAGGGATTAATCGTTTTCTAATTTATTCATTATGAAAAGTTATTTTTAAAGCTTCAAACAGGGTGTGTGCAGAAATTATTTATTTTTAGATCATGCCTTTGGAAAAAAGATAAAAACTGTAGGCTTATGAAGCTTCTGTAAACTCTGATGTCACAAAATCTCAAGCAACTGAGTTTGAAACCAAGATTTTTGGGTGTAGATGGAAATCTATGATGATGTGGAAAGCAAGGAAAGGAAGAACAAAAGAAACACTGAAAATAAAGTGAGGATAATCCCTTAAACCAAATTTTAAGGAAGATTTACATGGACTAGAAAAAAAAAGTAATAAAAAGTCCAAATTTACTATTAGTTCCATATTACTAAGGTTCAGTGAGATAAAGTATTTAGACACTTGTATATACAGTATATACCTGGCATTAGCCTTTCATCTGTTTCTAAACTGTATACTTAAAAAAACCCACCAAAATGTATATTCTTTAACAGTAATAAAGCCTTTCTGTATTTAGTATTCTCTAAATGGCTTCAAAACCTTCCCTTCCTGAGCATTTGTAAACCTATATTTTTATGTACAGATGATTGCTAAAATGCATGTTACTGTTTCTCATTTTTCCTCAACAGAGATGGCCCTTGTTTGTATTTAGATGTGAACATTTGGAAAATCCAGGACTCTAAACTAGACGGAGAAGCTGAAGGTAATGGGTATGTTTACATCAACCATCAGCAATTCAGCTCTTCTTGAACACAATGCTTTATATGACTTAGGGATTCTTTGGTTGGGCTGTTTATGAATGGCTCTTTGGCAGTTTCTTAATTGGGATGTTGCTTAATTGATTGTTGGTCTGAAGTTGACCTTGGAGTTAATCTATGCTGATCCGAGTGCTGATTACTGGTAGAGAGGTGCTGGAGTCTTTTTCTCTTTTGATTGTCTCTTTTGCATAGTCTATAGAAGTTGTTAATGTCTATGTGTCTATTAATAGCTGATTTGTCAGAGTGCCAGGCTTCTAGAAATTCCCTGGCACTTTTGGACTTGGCCTGGTCTAGCATTGTCACATTTTCCCAACTGAAACTATGGTTAAATATGTTTATATGATGCAAAATTAAAGAATTTTTGTCATAACTTTTGACTGCCAGTTGGTGTTCATTCATGTATTCTGGCAGTCTTCTCCCTGTTTGTCCTGCATAGTGGTTGTTGTATGTTGTAGATCAAGGGTCTCCAACCTTGGCAACTTTAAGACTTGTGGACTTGGAACTCTGGGAGTTGAGGTCCAC
>JANHFP010006665.1:10531-24095 GCA_032468135.1 Calamaria suluensis
TAATTAATTGTATGTTTCCTTGTTTTAAATCATGGCTGTACACCGCCCCGAGTCCGTAAGGAGAGGGGCGGTATATATAAATCTAAATCTAATAAAATGAAGTAGAGCTGCACACACATCTACAGGCACATCAGCCCATTTGCATGGGTCAACTTGTGCATGTTCTCACAAATTTAGCTGCATGCATGTGTGTGTGTGCCAGCCTGCGAACTGGTTGGATATAGACCACAGCTCAGTAGTGGGTCACAGCCTGGGAATCCCTAAGCCACACCCTTCACCATATTGTAGGGGTGGTCTTCAGACAGTCGCCCACACTTAGCCTTGAGGCCTAACTACTACAAGACACTTTTGATGGGGTTGCTGAAGATCATCCAGAGCATTTAGCTGATATGGAATGCAGCAGCACAAGCAGAGATGGGTGTGCTATGTATGCACATGTTACATTTTTGTTTCGTGAATTGCACTGCTTTCCAGATTGATTCCAGGGGCAATTAAAGATGCTGACTATAATGTCCTATATAACCTAGGGCCTGTTTGCTCAAAGGACTGTGTGTTTCCTGTATTTACCTGGCCAATTTGATCTTGCAGTGTTAGTGTGCTTCAGATTCCCTTGATTAAATAATATCACTATCAAGACTTTGAAAGTATACTTTCTCTGTAATAATTCCTACCCTCTGGAATGAGGTCCCCCTCCCCAATGAGATCTGGAATGTTATTTAGAAGGACTGTGAAGACCTGGCTCATAAGAGGCCTTGGTAAGGGAGAGTGAGGCCCTTTGCTTTGTTCCTCCTGATCTGATATGCAAACCATCTTTTATAGGTTACTATAATTCATTTGATTGCTGCAAGATACTTAGTCATTGGGAGTCAGGCAGAGTATGTTTTAAAATTATTAATAATGTTGTTGGTTACACAAAGTTTAGATTTGACATTTTTGTCCAGCTTTTGGGTCCTTCCCAAGGACTTGAAATAGACAGAAGTTTTTGTTTAATAATATTAAGGTATTACTAGGGTTGGACACAGTCAGTGAGGTGTTTAAACTGGATTTGGCAATTTTTAATCTGCCTATTGAGTCCTTCTCAAGGACCTGAGTTAGGCAGGGGTTGTTTGATGTTAAATGTATTGTTAGAGGATGGAAATTGTTCAAAGTAAAACTGCCTATTGCAATTGACAGACTGCAATTTTGTCAATGTCAATAATATTTAAGTGATACTCCAGAAGTTGAATACCGGAATTTACAAAATAACCACCAGCCATTAAAATCATAAATTATTATTTTAAAACTATGTTCCTAAGTGCAGTTCAACAAATTCTAGAAGTCTGTGGACAGGACATATATGGTGGGATCAAATGAGGAATATAATCAGCAGGCACTGAATCAGGAAATGTTGTGGTCTTCACTGGAATTATCAGCAATAAAATCCTGCTCTTTAGAAGGCCAGATCCTGAAGATGAAACTGAAATATTTTGGCTACTTAATGAGAAGGAAGCAGTCACTGGAGAAGAGCCTAATGATGGAAATGATTGAGGGCAAAAGAAGGGGATGGCAGAGAATGAGGTGGGTGGGTGGAATCACTGAAGCAGTTGGAGTGAGTTTAAATGGCCTCTGGGGGATGGTAGAGGACAGGAAGGCCTGGAGAAAAGTTGTTCATGGGGTTGCAATGTGTCAAACATGACTTTGTGACTAACAACAACAAAAATCCATAGTAGGCATAAATCTAACTGCCCAGATATTAACTGAAAGTTAATACAATGATCTATGGGACAGTAAGAAGTCAAAATATTTCTGCAAGAATTGGCTAAGGCATATTTAAAATCTTCTAGATCCAACTTACTCTCTAGAGTTAAGCAACCCAATTTATATTTATTGCCAAAGTTCCTTCCATCTATGAACCGAAACTGATCTGTTAGGCTTTGCCTAAGCAAGACTCAATTCTAAATTTCTCATGTCATATGTGTTTATTCTGTTTTAGGCTTCGTTATTTATTCATTTAAAAGTTAAAAGCCTGACTCAGATTTGGGAAAGTCATTTTTGCTATTTATTCTTTCTTAATCACCCCATTTTCAAAGCCTTTGCCCAATTTTCTATAGATGTGTTCTATCAGATAAATCTTCCTGTGAGTTTGTCAAATTTTCTTATAGAATGCAGTCCTTAAGTTTCTTGAGTAAACTTATTGGGAATATTTTCTCTTAGAAGTTGTATTACCCTAAGTAGGTTACTTACGTCTGATGCAGGACAAATGGGTGTGTTCTCCTCTATATTTGACTATTACATATACCATAATATTTGCATCTTATGTCTCTTTTTGAAAGTTACATAACAAATTGTACACCAATGTTTGAAAATTATTCATTTAAAAGAAATATGTATTTCACACAAGCTGAACTAAAATACAGCTAAGATATATTTTCCAATGTGCATGTAAGAGCTGAAATTTCCATCAATAGCTGGATCAGAAGCAGCAGCTTACAGAAGAAATTTTACAAATTAAAAGTGATATCTATTTGCCTAAGAAAAATGGCAATTTCATTAATGTAGTTTTAAAATTACTTTATGTTCCTCTAATAGTAGTGAATATGTAATAAAGAATGAGTAGCCAGTTTGTGTCATAACGCCAACATCAGTGAATATATATGATTTTAAAATTCTTGGCTTTATTTCATGAAGAACCTGAAAGCAGCAGCAACAGAATAAACCTATATATTTACCCCAAATAATTTTAACAAGCTTTCCTCCAAAATAAGTGATATAGAAGTGTAACCTAAATGAACTTCTTTAGTATAATTTTAGATACAATACTAAATACTTTTACATTAATAGTATTGTTGATAGTATTTCAGTAGAAAATCTGCATTCCAAACTCTATTCTTGAAGCTGTGACTGCTCTCCTTCTCAAAAAAGCATCAAAAAGAACTGTTCCCTATCAGGGGAATGAAATATTGTCAATAATATTATTATTGTGGAGAGTCAGAAATTTCTTTATAATGTAAATTATATAAAAAAAGTTTATTTTCAGGAAACCCTATTGGTGGCAAATGTCCAGGCAGCTGTCTCAAGTTTACTGGTACTGTTAAAGCAAGATTCATAATCCTTAGTAAGGAATCCAAATAATTCCATATGCCTTATTTCAAACCATTTAAAGGAATACTGTGGTTAATCCAGTAATACAAGGACTTTTTAACATCAGAGAAAAAATTCTCTTGCTTCTCTTTCTTTTAAAAGTGTACATCTTGATAGGTATTACATTGTAGATGAGCAATCTGATGGTTCCTTCTTTCTGTGATTTGACTTTTAAAGCATTTATATGATAATTTAGCATGCTCAGTAATACAGTTTCACAATCAAAATTAGATTTAGATGCTGTTTGCTAGTGTTCCTTTTTATTTTTGTGGGGTTATTTGAAGGAATGCCTCTCCGTTTTCATCTATCTGTCCCATTAGGTCTGGCAGGAAAAGCATGCTTTGCGTCCCTTTTGTTACAGAATGTCATCTGGTTGGATTCAGGATGAAAGCATTTTTCTGTCGTGGCACTCACCGTTTGGAAATCATTCCCCAGAGGAATGGCTACTGAATAAAATAGGGTATTGAATGAAAAGCCTACTGGCTTTTCATAAAGCCTTATGGATGATTCTTTCCTTGTGTGTGGGAATCTGGATGTGTGGCATAGGCTGTGCAGTAGTAATGTTGACATGTATTTATTATTTATTTTTATTTATTAAATGTCGACTGCCCATCAGGTAACTATTATTGGTGAATCTTCTGATACCTTGGCTATTGTTTTGTTATATGGATATCAAAATTATTTCTGTTATGATTCTTATATTTTTAAATATATAATTTTAATTGCTGATTCCCCCCAAATCATTTGAAATGAGCAACAATATAAAATTGAAATAAGAAAGGATCTTTTACTTACAGGGTAAAAGTAGTGTCTGATCACAAGATGCGTCAGCAAATTCAATTAGTACAAAGATAAGCAACTTGGTATTTCCCATGAGTTTAGCATATCAAATTCACATTAAGCTATCTTTCATGGACCAGGAAGTCTAATCTGCATTATTTGGTAATGCAAATAAACTATAATGCCAGAGCTACAATGACAGAGCATATTGCACCCATGCTCCTATAATCATGTGCCATATATTTGTCCCTACAGCCATACTAAAATTCCTCTGCTACTAATATACTGAAGATAGCAAAATTATCATTATTCAGTACATTCAAAAAGTAATCAGACCTTCTTCACTTCTCTCAATTTTGTTATTCTGCAGCCTGATTCTAGTTCCTGGAATTCATTTTTCCCCCTCATTAATCTACACTCAGTACCCCATGACAAAGTGAAAACAGAATTTTAGAAATGTCTGTAAATTTATTAAAAAGAAAAAAAACTGAAGTATCACATTGATTTAAAGAATTCAGAGCCTTTGCACCAACACTTGAAATTTAGCTCTGGTGCCTCCCATTTCTCTTGATTGCTGCTGACCATGGGTGAAATGTTCCTAATTTGGCCCGGTTTGGCCGATCCAGTAGCAATTGTGTCGGGTGGTTCAGAGAACTGGTAGTAAAAATCCCTGGTTCTGCCCCCTCTGAGGACAGCAGCAGCTGGTGCGATCGTGAGAGGTTCCGCCCCCCCTTCATTTTAAAAGCATGTTTTTCTACCTAAGTATTTTCTGGATTAGGTATAAAGACATGACTTTAAAGTGAAGGGGGAGAAAAAGACCCCCACGATCATGCCGGCTGCTGCGATCCAGAGGCTCTCTACATTAATTTAAAGGCATGTGTTTTTACCTAATCCAGCCAAGACTTAGATAGAAACATACTTTTAAAAGGGGGAAAAATTGTCCCGCCTACCAGTCACATGACCTGCCCACCACCAAGCCACTCCCACAGAACCAGTAGCAAGAAATGTTACATTTCACCCCTGCTGCTGACAATTCATACTGTAGCAGAGCAAAAGCTATGATGAGATCAAAGGAGTTCATGAGACAGGATTATTGCAAGGAGGCTATAATAAAATTTCTGCTGCAATGAAGTTTCCTAAGAGCGCAATGAATGGCCTCCATAATTTTCAAATGTAAGAAATTTGGTACGACCAGGATTCTTCCAAGAGCTACTTGTCTGGTCAAACTACACAATTGGGGAAGAAGAACCCAATGGCCACTCTAACTGAACTCCAGAGATCCTGTGCGGAGATAGGAGAGACAGAAGGACAACCATCACTGCAGCCTTCCACCGATTTGGGCTTTATGGCAGAATGACTAGATGGAAGCCTCTCAGTGCATCTCTACACATGAAAGTCCACTTGAAGTTTGCAAAAAAGTATCAGAAGCGCTCTCAGACTGCCAAGCATTTGCAAGCTGACCAGATACTGGTCCCATGGCAAAGAAGAGACAGATCTTTGCAAGTTGAATCCAATGCGACAGGATGGGAGGGAGAAGCAGTTGTGGGGAGAGGGGGGAAATAGGGTGAATGTTGCAGTCCCACTGCAGTCATTTGTAAACTGTCGTAACTTGAGGATTACCTGTATTTCATTTTTTTTTCTTTTTAATAAATTTACAGACATTTCTAAAATTCTGTTTTCAGTTTGTCATTATGGGTTAGAGTGTAGATTGAGGAGGAAAAAAATGAATTTCAACAACTGTATAATCAGGCTGCAGAGTAACAAAATTGACAAAAGTGAAGGGGGTCTGAATACTTTCTGAATGCACTGTATATACGGACAACCTTGTCACTGTAGTTCTGGAACTATGAGTTGTTTATTCAAGCACACTAAAAGAATTCCAGACTCATACTTTGAGGAGATTTCAATTGTCCCAAGAAAAAAACACATATTTCAAAATAGATTCTATTTCACATAATGTGTAGTGTTAATATGACAAAATTCATATTGTAGGATTCTGATTTTTCATTTTTTTCCACTGGGACTGTAAACTGGATGACAATTATCCTATTGGACCTGTTAAGAGCAAGCTTAACAGTAAGAGCAAGTGTCAGAGTAGTAGTAGTGTCATAATAGAGTAGTAGTAGTGTCATGAAGTTATTTTTGTATGTTTTGTAAACTTTGTTTAGTATTTTGTATATTTTATAGAAATAAGATGGGTATTCAAATATCAAAGAAAGGAATCACATCTAATAATATGGAAGGAAAGAAGCAAAATAATTGTTCTTTCAGAAATTAGGGATGGAATGTTAGGAATTCTCAAAATCAAATTCCTCACGTGAGAAACTACGAACATATAGTATAACACAGTAAAAGTATAATTTCCAGTCATATTCAATTTTATAGATACTGTAATAAATTTTAAGTATTTGCAAAACATATCAGGGCATTTCATAAGCAAGATTAATTAAAAACCAAACAAGAAAAACTGCATGGCTCAATTTACATTGCATTTCAAGGCTGTAATCCTATGCAAATTCAACTCAACTCAATGGAGTAGGTTTGAGCAAACATGCACTGGACTACACTATAAGCAAAATACCCATCTTTTCATACTAGAAAACCAACAAAAAATCACCAAGAAAGAAGTGCCACAGACTTATTAGTAACCAGTATAAAGTCTGAAAATCACTGTTATAATTTTAGCATCAATTTGTGGTCACACTTGCTTGTGATTTTTGAAAGGTCTTAGAGTAAAATATGCATTTTGGAAATATACACATTTTTTAAAAAATAAAGCAAGGCAACTACTACTGGCATTTAATGTTTCGCATAAACTATAGGATCTATGTGAAATCATTCCTGAAAAATTATAATTTCATGAGCATCACTGGAAATAGGATTATGGAAATCAGACACATGGATTATTTGTATTTAAATATGTATATGGGAGCAGTCTCTTTTTAAATATTGAGTTTGCATTATGGGAATGTCAAATTAGCTTCTCAAAGATACTATGCATATTCTGTATTGTGTCAATTATAGTGCCAATTTCTGGTTATGATTTAATTTTCTTTTGAAGAGATCAATTTAACATTGGTGCCCAATGAAGCCTTTATAGGACTGTAAAGCTTTTGAATTAAGACTATAATAATTTCATTTGCTAATTATATTTCTATTTTGATTAGTTCATTTGTTGAGATTTTACTTTATTTTCTATAATAAAATTATCAAAACACATTTAAAAGTAACATGTTAAACCAATATGCCCCTGAAAAATAGAAATTATGTTTATAACAATTAGCTGTCTCCTTGCTGAAAAAGGACAGTTTTTCTCTATAATACAAATGTTTATTACATATATGGAAACAAGAGAAAAATATAGGGTAAGAGCAGTATATTCCCAAATAATTTCTGGACCATAATAGTTTGCTATTATAATAGTGATTAGGCTATTAATTTCATTCACTTAAGTTATCAACTTTATCCTTATAAGGAAAACAATCATAACAAGCAAAAGACTCACAGCTGATCCTGTTTTCAATATGTTGGTGGATAAGAGGTAAATTACAATTTCTCAGCCAGAAAATGGAACAGCTATAAATTCAGTAGTTCTCAAAATGGCACTGACTCATGTAAGTGTTATGTTTACTACCATAATTTGGAATACCACTAGCAGTAGCTTTCTGCCAACAGAACATAACTACCTTATCTGGAGATCCCTTCTATCTAAGAGGCACCTTTGTCTCATCCTACTTTCTCCTCAACTAGTAGATCTGAGTTATGCCAAGCCTGTCTTACTCACAAGATGCTACGTCCAAAGATAACATAAAGTATGACATACATTTATGCTATTTAAAATTTTAAGACGCTTTTACATATTTCCAAGGTTTCTTTTTATATGATAGTGATCTATAGCTAGTGCTATTCCAAGACTTTCTTAAACCACATAACATGTTTTTGGACATTTGTAAAAATCAAGAATGCAATCAAACACAGTTATCTTATTAGAGCTACTGTAAAAAATGCAATTATATTCCACTGATACATTATTTCCAGTGAACAAACACAAATCTGGGCCATTGTAGCTTGATTATACTGATTATACTAATTCTTAATGATGTTATATTTGGCAACAGTAATTCAGTGAAAGTGGATCCATCCTGACAGGCAGACTGCCAGTAAGTATGCAACAATAATGCATTTGTAATTTAAGACTTAAGTTGACCAAAGGCAAAAATGGTAGGGCAACTGTGAATTTCCAAATTGTACGTTTGTAATTCCCAAACTTTATTACAATAAAAGTATATTGACTTCATAATATTAATGAGATTTCTGTGACTTTCATATATTTCATATTATTATAGAAGCATAATTTTGTGGAACTTGGATAATTCACATTATTGAAAATTCAAAATTTTCTTGAATTAAAGAATGTCATTTTCTACATAAAATATTAATTTAGCACAATATAAATTCTAGAACTATCATATTCTTTAGATTTTGAAGGCTTCTTAAAAGAAAAAAGGATAAATGGTTACATTCTATCAACTTGTTAGAAAGTAGATACTAAAAACATATTTTTAGTTTGGACAGAAATATTTTTGAGGCCATTTTAAATTATGAAAACTAGCTAGCCCAGAGTTTTAAAAATTCCAAGTACCTAGATGCCAGTATTCAATATTGATATCAATGAAGCTTAATCCAAGTTAAATGCATACACAATTGTAGCCTAAAGAATACTGAAACGTAAACCTGTGGTCAGTTATTTGAGATAAGCAAGAGTGTTTTGTTCTTAAAGTGGCTGTTTTAGATAACAACTATGAACTCAATATTCACAGCAAGCAAATCATCAACAAAGTATTTTTATATATCACTTTCTACCCAAAACACCAGAAGCATTACAAAAATGACAATTCAAACATTTGCTTCATTTTTGCACCATATATTGCCACACTTAAAAAGCATCCTTAAATTTTACTCTTTAGCCTTCAGAGCATGCCAGTCCACCTTCTGAAGTAATAAGAATTTAGAAGAGCAAATATTAATTTGTTTTACCTGTCACATCAGCATCTACAATTTTCTTTCTACCTAAAGATTAAATATGAAATTGCATAACCTAATTCATTTCATTTTATTTAACTGTCTACATTATTCTGTGAGTGCGTGCACTATCACACACAGAAACAGTGATATCTACATACAGTTTTACACAAATATTTACATACATATATTATACACAAACTAATGTGATTCCATGATTTTTAGTAGAAAGGCATATGCTTTTGTAGCATACATAATTGTTGCACTAGTTTTACAAGAGCATTATAAATCTTTTGCAACAATTAGTTAAAGCACAATTCAACCAGAATGTTATAGATTGTATATAAAAAATACAATACCTAGAATGCTTATCAAACAAATAATGCTTTATTGGCATCTAAAAAAACATTTAAAACGTATGTTATTTTTAAATTCATTGCAGTATGAGGAGGACAGATCATGGACACTTGTTTGAGAAACAGAGACTATAATGCAGAAATTTCAAAAACACACCATCTCTGTATTTTTTATGCTCCTTTTCTGAGCCAAACTGAGGGAACGTTTAGTATCACAGCTCTGCCTATTTTTTAAAATTTTGCAGCAGCCTAGAAATCTGGATACGATATACTAGAGCCTGTTCTCAAGTATAACAATTTCTATGGCCAACCTAATAGCATTTTAAAAAACCAAGTTCTTCCATAGGAAGTCTTTTTCTTTGTTTGACAAGCTGTAATTCATCCTTCAGAAGTAAAAGCAAGTGGGAAAAGTTTGCATTTTGCCAGGAAAAAAAACGAAAAAAGAAAAGAAAGACAAACTTTACCTACCATGTTCAAATTAAAAACAATATTCTATACAGGTCAGTTGTACAACTATTTAAGTGAAATATGAACATGAATATTAGATTAACTTAATTCTGGAAGAAAAAAATGAACTACTAAGGTCCAGTCAGCCATTCATCTATTACAGAGAGAGATGACAACTTTACAAAAGGTATCTTTTTACCTACTGAGTGATGATTATGTCCCCTCAGTTTCTGTGCTTTCTACCACTGGTTCATTTTCTAATTCAGCTTCTGTGTCACTCTTCTCTTCTTTTGTCTCATTTGAAGTCGCCAACTTTTCATAAAGTTCCAATTCATCCTGCACTTGCACAGCAGATGGCTGATTCTCTGTCTCTGTGTTTTCACCGTTAACTTGGGGTACACTATCAACTTTTTGTTGAGAAGCACCACCTTCAAAATATTCAAACGCTCTTGGATGTGGAGGGGGTATCCAGTTGTTCTGTATTCTCTCTCTCCCAAATCTGTTTCCATTAATTTCTCTACCAAAATTAAAATCTCTATCATCCCTGTCCCTTTGTCTTTCCCATGGTCTACGACGGTCATCAAAGTCTCTATGAGCATCTTGTTCAAGTCCTCTGTTCCAAATAGGACCACTTCGAGTTTCAAATCTGTAGTTTGTTTGACGATATCTCTCTCGAAAGTCCTGAAACCCCTTGATACCACCATATACAGGAAAGGTCAGGTGTTCTCTTTCATCAAAATCTCCTCTTTGACCCCAGTGTTTTTCTGAGTTGAAAGCAAAATGCTCTCTTCTTAGATTATCCATACCTGGTCTTCCAAAGTTCTCCCGTAAATCTAAATGTGGCCTGATAAGATGTTCTCTTCCATCTATAGGAGGTCGACCTAGACCTTCTCTTGGATCTAGTGGTGGCCTTCCAATAGAATCCCTTATATCTAATGAAGATATTCGATCTCTACTTTCCACTGGAGGGAATCGATAGTCTCTATCTCCTTCTTGTTGAATGCTATCTTCCCCAACAGGCAATCTTTTATCTGGGTTAGAAATATCCATATTTTGCCTACTGGAAGTTGCAAATGACCTCTCTGTTTGAGTAAAAATATCTCCCGGGTGGAAAGGAACTCTAGGTGGAGGAAGGGATGGATCAAGCATAGCTGGAGGAGGAACTGTACGTTGTGGTGGCATCCCAGGTTGCAGTAGTGGAAACCTAGGACCAGGTGGCTGTGGTATTAATCCCGATCGGATTTCTACTAGAGGAATTCCAGGCAACCGTTGACTACCAATAGTTAAATGGGGTAAATTTTGAATTCCAGTGGGTGGTTGTAGTCCTAATAGTCCAGAACCACCTGAAATATTTGGTGGTGGTAATCCTAACAGTCCAGAACTACTTGAAACTATTGGTGGTGGCAATCCTAACATTGCAGAATTGTTTGATACAATGGGTGGCTGGAGTGCTGACAAAAGCCCAGAACTACTTGATACAATGGGTGGCTGGATTCCTGACAAACGTCCAGTATTATTTGAGACCATGGGTGGTTGGATTCCCATTAAAAGGCTGGAGCCACTTGAAACATTTATGGGCTGAAGTCCTGTCAAAAGTCCAGAGCTACTTGAGACACTTGGAGCCTGAACGCCTGTTATAAGACCGGAACTATTTGAAGCAGTGGGTGGTTGAACTCTTGTCAAAAGCCCAGAGCTGCTCGAAACACTGACCGGCTGCACAAGTCCAGCACTACTTGAGACATGGGATGGCTGGATTCCCCCTACATGCCCAGAACTGGTTGTGATACCAGGTGTCTGTACTCCCTCGGTAAGTCCAGAACTGCTTGAAACGTCATCTTGAACTGAAATACAAAAACTTAAATCAGAGAATTGAAACAACCATGCCTAACTAATACTTTAATGGCTTAATTATATAGTCAGACTAAACTAAATTCAACATCTACTGGTTTGGTTGTGCATTATAATCTGCAATAATATGTATTTAAGGAAAAGTAAACAGTATTTCTTAATGAAGAATAGCTTATAAAATAAATGTTTAGAAAAATTGTAAGCTTTTAAAATATTTTATCTAGAATATTATAGAGAACTAAAAAAAGAACTAGAATTTGGCATATCATTTTCCTATCTTCTTTTATATTTAAATTTGGCATATCATCTTCCTATATATTTGAATGAATAGAAACTATAAAAATTATGTTAAACACTTTTTAATTATTTGTATATTAATACAATTCACATTAAATGAACAAAAAGGTATTGTTGCAATATAGTGATGAGTGAATAACAGATCATATTGAAAGCAGACCACTGCATGAAATAACAGAAATTATCTTGCAACTGGCTAATAAACAACTCCAATTATGCTGATCTTATTTCCTCTCCTTCTAGTATAAATGTATACATGTATGTCTTTATTTAGCTCTTAGAAACAACAGGTAAGTTCAATACTCTCCCAAAAGTGATATCTGATACAGGACTAGAAGTCTTGAAAGTTATGACATTCCTATATTATGTAAGCATTTATGTGTCTGTGTGCATATCCATTTGTCCACATACATACACATATGCACATGCAAGCACACGTACAACCCTCCCAAAAGATTTTATAATGCTATTTACCAGTTCTGTTTTCGGTAGAAGAGGTCTGAAGATCAGCACGAAGAGATCCTTTTTCATCTAATTCTGAACTGTTCTTTGAAACAGAAGAAAAGACACTTCCGGCGGATAATGTTGGTGTCGTAAGACTACTAGAAACAGTGCCACCTGGTAGAACAAGGCTGCTAAAATCTTTCATTGATTCTTGAGCAATAGTCAGCGACGGCTGTACAAGAGCTGTAAATCAATACGTATGCACATTAATGCTTTACCAATCTCAGATGCCAAAATCTATCTGTAGGAGGCACTACTGTGCTTTAAGTACAAATATTATTAACTTGACATTATACAAGTGCAAAGACTTGAAGATGTTAAGTCCCACTATGGGAGAGTGCAGAAACGAGGCTTAGTGTCATGATTTAAGCTTCTTTTCTACACAACACCAGAGGAATTCCCTTCCATGCATGAAGGACATCTGACATCTGCAAGGGGTACAGAAAGAGTTTAGATCTTCATGATTTTTCTGCATTCCATGAAAAGATGTTAGCTTCCCTTAGCCAGCAGCTCTTTCAGGCATCCCATGGAGATTGAGTGGGAGCCCTCTCAGCATACAGTGGCAGGCTTTATGGGTAAGGCAACATAGAAGATTGCAAATGGCAATCATGATAACAGGGCCCTTGACAACTGGTTGTAACAACTCACTTAATGACTGCATTGCTTTGTGACAGAAGTTCCAATTCAATTATTTAATTATGAGTCAATGACTTCCTGTACAAAGAAATGTTATCTACATGCAAAAATCTTAAATTCTGGACTCCTATGTTCTCCAGTCTAACCCTAACCCTAATTAGAAGTCTTGCTAAGAAAACATCTTGTACAGAACAGGACTGTTTATATACATTTCTTGATAAAGCCTGTACAGGTGCCATCCTGCCTAATATAGGTAAACTTGTCCACTTATTTAAGAGCAGCAGGAATTCAGTTCTAAGCTCTATAACACTATTTATAAAAATAAATCCAATGTTAGCCAATTCAACCAAATTGTTTTTTTTCAACTGTGAGAGTTTTATTGGAATCCTATGAAGAAAAGTTAAAACAACTTACATGATGGAACTACTGGTGGTGGAACAGGTGGTGGAACAGGTGGAGGCATGAAACCTAGAAGAAACAAAGAAATATTAACAGACAAATCTATTAAAGTTCATGAAAAATAGCAAGATTTTTAACTTAAATTCTTAACTGAA
>JANHFP010006666.1:24494-39412 GCA_032468135.1 Calamaria suluensis
ATCTTTCCCAGCATCAGGCTCTTCTCCAGGGAGTCCTTCCTTCTCATTAGGCGGCCAAAGTATGTCGCTGCCTCTACCGGTTCACCCGATCGGATGCGAACCAGTAGCAACCGACCACTGCCCACGCCCAGGGTCATATGATTCCTTTTTGCGACCTTCTGACAGACAAAGTCAATGAGGAAACCAGATTCACTGTTACTAATTTAACAACTACAGTGAATCACTTAACAATTGCGGCAAGAAAAATCATAAAATGGGGAAAAACCCACTTAACAAATTTCTCACTTAGCAGCATAATTTTTGGACTCCATTGTGTTTATGGTCAAGAACTACCTGTATAGAATACACCACCAAAAACACTGATTGCTAAACCAGGACCATGGTGAGAGGTTTGCTGATGTCATGAATATTTCAGAGTCAAGGAGCCTCTTCCTGGGAAAAACAAACAGTCACTTCGTAGTGATGTTTTATGGCCCGGGTCATGTGACTGTAATCTGCCAGAAGAAGCACAGGTCAGGTGACTGAACTGAGGAAAGAAATGAATAGGGCCAAGTGAGCAGCATCTCCTCCTGTAGAAGGAAAACAAACCAACCAACCAAAGAGGGCCCGAGAAACAATATACAGTGTTTTGCATGGCAAAAGTGTACCCATTGGATGGGACAATTCGAAGTCAGTACTATTGTTTTAAGGCATTTTCCTAAGGAAGGATGCAAGTCATGGACTTTAACCTGACTCCTCCGAGAGATTAAACAGCTTTTCTGCCAGCTGCTATTGGCTGATCTTTGGCATAAGAGAAGAAGATAAAATTACATCCAAAAGTTGTAGAAAGCCAAAAACAGCTCTCCAAAGACCATGACGTAATGATGGTGACGGACATGCCTTTAAGAAATGGATCCAGAAGGGAGTTATAAAAATATGCCTCGCATAATGCTATTCATTCAAATATTAGTGGGGGGACAACACCCTCTATTTTACTGGCATTACATTGCATCTGTCGTCAGAATGGAATGCCCACTCTTTGTGCTGAAGATCAAAAGATCTGTTCCAACCAAGAACACTTTGGCCCAGTGAGGCTTTTGTGAAAAAAAGGCTAATTTCTAGCTGGGCATCATGAGAAAAGGAAAAGGAAATTAAACTGCAAACACTAGAATGTCTTTACTTAAATGTAATAGAACCAATTGGACTGCAAAGTGATACAACCGGTCAGTCCTAGAGGAGATCAACCCTGACTGTTCTTTAGAAGGGCAGATCCTAAAGATGAAAAACAAATACTTTGGCCACCTAATGAGAAGGAAGGACTCACTGGAGAAGAGCCTGATGCTGGGAAAGATTGAGGGCCAAAGAAGAAGGTGACGACAGAGAATGAGGTGGCTGGACGGAGTCACTGAAGCAGTAGGCGTAAGCTTGGGTGGATTCCAGAGGATGGTGGAGGACAAGAAGGCCTGGAAGAACTTTGTCCATGGGGTCGCTATGGGTCATAAATGACTTCGCAACTAACAACAAAAAATGTAGAACACAATATACACTTCTAGCCATATGAAGAATGGTTACAGGAACTGGCCATGGCTAGTCTAGTGAGGAGAAGAACCATGGAAGATATGATAGCTGTCTTCCAATATTTGTAGTGATTTTCATAGGCTAATACAATGAGGTTTCATAACATTTCACATGTTCTAAGTTTAATTAAAGTTAGTAATTAGTAACAAGTTTAGTTTATAACTAGATATAAGTTTTCATAACTTCATAGCAATTTGATCTAATGGTTAAGGGGCTGGTCTAGAAACCAGGAGTTCTAATCCTGATTTAGACATGAAAGGTTTAAGAAATGACTTTAAGCCAGTCATTCTCTCTCTCAACCCAATCCAACTCACAGAATTGTTGTCAGGAAAATAGGAGAGGAAAGGAGTATTATGTAAGTTTGCCTCAAGTCATTTATACAAAATAATAAAGACTATAATTAAACTTATATGGTAAATCAATAAATAATATCACTTTTCCTGGATGTGGGATATTACTATTTTTGTCTGTTTTTGTTCCTTTTCTTCTTTATAATTTTCTTTCATTTTCTTTGTCTTTCATTCAAAGACAACCCTTTTCTTAATGTCTGTGCTTTACTATTTCATTACATTCATTAACTTCCCAAACTGCCCTTACAGAGCAGCCTATATATATATATATATACTAATACATATGAGTATATTATACATTCTTTTTTAAAAGATGCACTAAAATTAAATGCTTATTTTGGACTGTGCTCTATGCTTTGACCTCATAACTGGCCATGGAATTAAGAAAATCAGAGCTAGTCTAATTACATTCGAGATTTCTTTTAATCTCTGGATTATGTAAAGTTTCCACTCAAAATGGCATTTGTTTGCATTTGGTGCCTGAAGGATAAAAGGCTTTTTCTAAAATATTACTTCTATTTATAGTTCTTGCAATGTGGACCCTGCATTATGAAAGTATCCAAGAAAAAAAAAAAAGGTTAGTCTTCCATTGTTTAAAAAGTCGTACTATTCTGTTACAGATTAAGATTTTAAATTGAACGGGTTCATAGTTTCACCTGTTTTCTTACCTTTGGAAAAAAGATTAATTGTCTGCCTGCCCAATTGGGTATACTTTTCTCATATTTTGTCATCCTTATATCTGGCTGATCCGAGTATGAAAGTTGGATTTGTAACATAATGTTGCAAATCTAATTTGTATATACAAGTTAAAAGGTAAATGTTTCCCTCGCGCATATGTGCTAGTTGTTTCCGACTCTAGGGGGTTGTGGTCATCTCCATTTCAAAGCTGAAGAGCCAGCAGTGTCTGAAGACGTCTCCATGGTCATGTGGCCAGCATGACTAAATGCCAAAGGTGCACGGAATGCTGTTACTCATCAACAATTATTTATATAGAGACATCCACAAAGTGAGGGACAAGTGATACCGTGCTCAATATTATTTTTTTGCATGAAAGACTTGAATTGTATAGTTTGCAAATGTCCAATACAAATTGTACAGCTTGTATCATTGACACAATGACTACATGACCCATATGACCAAACTATGACTTGTACCAGATGCCTATGTATTTGTGCAAATTGTATCAGCCAACCACCCATGCTTTACTCTGTTTTAGAATGTCCTTTTTACTGAATAGGGGGACAGTCCCAATACATCATGCGATGCCACCATGATGCCATGAGTTTGACACCCCTGATCTAGGATATGTGGATATTTGCTCATCTACCCACCTGACCCAATTGCCTGGATAGGGAAACAGTCTTCAGTGTTTTGCAAAAGTCAAACAATGTTATGCAAGATATAGCATATGAATTGCTAATAGTTTCACTGATTGTACCGGCGTTTAATTGGAATTTGTGATTGATCATTTGTGATCTCCAGATGTTGCTGAATGGCAAAACCTAGGAGCCCAACAACCAAAGAGAAAGGAGACAGGGGTGGGTGGGTTGAAATCCAATATAATTTGGCAAGTTGCAGTCTGCAATGTCACAAGTCATCATGTTCACAAGTTTCTGTCTTGAGAAGAAGGTAATTCCTTCTGTTTGCTTCTCAAACATCAACAGAAAAAAAGAGAGATTATAACCAGCTCACTCAGTCAAGACTTCCCATTGTAAAATTAGACTACACACATTTGCTTTCTTCAGGTTCTTAATCTAAGGTGAATAGAAATATTGATTCATATAGAGGAGAATTATTTCCTAGCAATAATAATGACTAATTAGATTTCCACAATATTTTAGTCACCATGACCACATATTTACTCATAAAGAATTTCCATGTAGGCTTTCAACCACTTGTCCAAATTTTGGAATTTCAGTTGAGATCATCGAACAAGACAATTAGTAGAGCATGATACACATTCTGAACATTTTTTAAAAAAATTGGCCATTTTTTTCCAAGTAGTCCTAATTATTTCTCAATCATTTCTCATTTCTCAAATATAACTTAAAAATTTTAAAGTATAAATAAATAACATAAAATATTCAGTTGTCTATTGAACCAAGCTCTCCATTAATTAATTGAATCACTATGAACATTAGTGGAGATTCTCAGGCATCCAGGTCATGGTTATCCCAAAGGTGTTTTTTTCAAAAGACAACTGGACTTTCTTGTTTTTCCTTGAAGATATTTCACTTCTCATTCAAGAAGCTTCTTCAGTTCTTTGTCTTCAGAACTGAAGAAGCATCTTTGATGAGAAGTAAAACATCTTCAAGGGAAAAAAAACAAAAAAAGCTCAGCTGTAAATCATCTTTGGGACAACTATGACCTGGGTGACTGAGAAACTTCAGAGACAGTAAATCATCTTAATTACCCTTGCGACAGACAGAGTTCTAGAGGCAAGGCATGAAATTTAGCATTGCAGACTAAAATGCTTTTCTCCCATGCTGCTTCTATCTGTTTCTTAAGCCAACCTTAGATGTTCCAATCTGGAGTGCATGGGTTTGGCTGTGGAGTTAGCCTGGTATTTGGTCCAGACTATGGCATACTATGGTCCAGACTGGTCATTCTCTGTTTCTTACCCTTCCCATCCATTCAGGGAAGACAAGTCTTGGTCTACCAGAGTTTTTTTTAGGATAGTTCCTTCCTCACTAATCCCAATTCTTTCCTTTGCTTATCCAGATGTTTGCACACATAGATGCTTCACGCTCCTCATATTCTCTCCAGTGATACAAACATAATCTCTCTTTATTCCTTGTTTCTTTCCCCTAAGATACTATCATACAGCAATATTACAATAACCAAAGCTGTAGGAAACAGGCTCTTCTTTCATCCCTTACATTATTATTCTGTAGGTCGATGGAAACTGAGAGCTAAATTTACTAGAAACAATGTTCCTACACTGCAACTTAAAGCTGATTTTTTTAACAAAAAAAAGGGAAGGGAAGGGAAAGCTTTACAGTACTTTGGGCTGGACATGGGAAAGTAAAGGGCACATGCTTTATCCAGCCTGAGTAGACATCAAAAGATGCTCAGATCAACTTCTAGGATACTCATCAACATAATGGGCCAGCATTGGATCAATTTCAGTATAATGAAAAAGAGGCAACAGCTGAGCATCAGAGAGCATACAGAAGGAAATGGCTGCCCAGGGTAGGGATCTGTTGAGGTCTGGATGAACCTCGGAAGGAGCAGTGCGTAAGTGACTGGGACCAAGTATAGAGCAATAATACACTCAAACATAGTTTTTGATAAAAGGAGATATATTTACAAAGTAAAACTATTTACAATAAATCATAAAGCAGTCTTACATTCAGACATAGAACATAAACATAATCACAAACCTGCATGCTTGGTTGTTGGGCATAGCTTTGGCTTCAAGCTGGACCATTGGACCCTGAATACATTACAGCTTGCATAATGGCAAGCTACAACCATCAGGGCCGCTCGGTTTTCCCATATTTATTTACTAAGACCCTATAATTATTACAATTATAGTATTAGCATTCAGCTACCTCTTAAAGTAACAACAGACTAACAGGCAGAGGCTTTCAGAACAACACACACAAAGATAACAATGATCATTAAAATATTCATTAATGTTTATATACAGTATATATATTTGATAAACAATTGTAGCACTACCCCTGAAAGGGCGTTGGAGTCTGGGTTCTCCTGGCCACCTTGGTATGGCCACTGGTCCACACTGGTCCTTCACTCAGGTACCTCTACTGGCCTGGGTCATGTAGTGTCATGGTGGTCAGTCTACTCTCAGCAGGCAAGTCACATGGTGGGGTGATGGTCAGTCTTTTTCCTGACAGTGGATCATGTAATGAGATAGTATTCATGTAGCAGGTTGGCCCTTCTTCCTTTCTCGCTCTCCATCTCTCTTCTCTCTCCCTCTCTTGAATTGCCTGCTGAGCTCTCCTTCCACCATCTCTGCTCCTTTGTGGATTCCTGAAAAGCCTTTCCTCTCCTATCCCCTTCTCTCCCTCAGGCTTGCTCCACAGAAGCCTCATCTATCGTTACCTTCCAGCCTCGTGTATCTTAAGCTAGGCTTAAGATAAAGAAGGATCTTGATAGACTTGAACATTGGGCGCTATCTAACAAAAGGAAATTCCATGATGAAAAAAGTAAGGTTCTGCATTTAAGCAAGAAAAACAAACTGCACAGGCAATGTGGTACCTCGCTCATTAGTAGTGTCATGCCTCATCACAGTAGTAACTGTGAGAGGGATCTTGGAGTGCTAATAGCCAACCATTTAAATATGAGCCAGCAGTGTGCAGCAGCTGCCAAAAAAGCCAACATGGTTCTAGGCTGCATAAACAGAGGGATGGAATCAAGATCACTTGATGGGTTAATATCATTTTATAATGCCTTGATAAGGCCACACTTTGAATACTGCATTCAGTTTTGGTTGCCATGATGTAAAAAAGATGTGGAGATTCTAGAAAGAGTGCAAAGAAGAGCAACAAAGGTGATTAGGTGACTGGAGGCTAAAACGTATGAAGAATGGCTGCAGGAATTGGGTATGTCTAGTTTAATGAAGAGAAGCACTAGGGGAGACATGATAGCAGTGTTCCAATATCTCAGGTGCTGCCACAAAGAAGAGGGAGTCAAGCTATTCTCCAAAGCATCTGAGGGCAGGACAAGAAGCAATGGATGGAAACTACTCAAGACAAAAAACAGCCTAGAACTAAGGAGAAATTTCCTGACAGTTAGAACAATTTATCAGTGGAACAACTTGCCTCCAGAAGCTGTAAATAATAATGTTCTAACAGTGGAAGTTTCTAAGAAGAGATTGGGCAGTCATTTGTCTGAAATGGTGTAGGGTTTTCTGCCTGAGCAGGGATGTTGGACTAAAAGGCCTACAAGGTCCCATCCAACTTTGTTATTCTGTTAAATGTCTTTTTCCATGCACCATGCACATTCCACAGGAAACACCCCCTTCCAAAAACAGCGGGAAAAATGCTACTACCATGCTGGAACATCTTGGACCAGCTTCAGCCTGCCTCAGCAGTGGGCTATATCAATCAGATGGATGCTCAGTTGTGATATATATGCACTATGATAGGAAATGCCAAACAACACACGTTTGATGTAGCACAGAGTTCATTTTTCCCCAGCCATAAAGGGCTTCTCCTCCTTGCATAGCAAAATGGCTTCAGTCAATCCAGGCAAAGGAGAACAATTGTGCATAGGTTTGCTGCAGTTAGGAGAAACAAACTTGTGCTCTATTATTTAGGATACAGCTTTGCATTGATGTTCAGTGGGTTTTCAAGAAATACTAATCACAGTTCTGTTTGATGTAATGCTATGTATTTGTGTTCAATGAGTTGAATTTAATAACTCAATTTTTCTAAGTAGTAGTTATTGTGGTTCTATGCTGTGTGCTTACGAGTTCTCATACAATTCTTCTAAAAGTAAGAAATCTAGTTAACCAAAGGATTGGAATTTGCTAGCTACAGCTGTGGAAATCTACATATTCAGCCTTTGGGGCTCTGTGAGTGGTATTCTTTATGCTCGGTAAATTGCTTCCAGATCTGATATATGAGACAGGGTTTTTGGACCATTTCAGGATCTTTCAGTGCTAGTATGCTAACACTAAAAGAAGCAAATCTTCTCTTCTTTACCACTTCCAAAGTCATGCCATCTCTTGACCTGTTCTAGGAATTATAACATGCATGCATAAATGAAATGTGTCTCCAGATTGAATACAGATTTCAGAAATTTACTTTTATATCACAATGGTGACCATAGCAGGAATCAGTTTCCAAATGATGGAAGATAAACTGGTGTTACTCAGATACACCTGCTTGTTGCTCACTACCTTGATGCTCTATATGTTTTCTGGAGGAATTTCCCTGAAAAGCTATATATCCATGGGAATGTTAAAGTTACATTCCATGGGATTTTCAGAGCAAGGCAGGATTATTCTGAAATCCTGCTAGTGCTCCAAAAGGGGGTATGGAACAACAGCCAGTTATTCCACTGGTGAGTAGTAAGAATCTGAAGAAGGGATAAAAAGAAAAAGACTGGTTGTGGCAACAATGGTGCATTGGAATACCATTTGCCCACAAGCAAGCACTGGTGGGACCGTAAAAGAGGGAAAGTAATAGAAAATGAAGAAGCTAAAGTGATTTGGGACTTTACAATTCAAACAGACAAGCACCTGTCATACAGACTTAGGAATTGTTGATAAGAAAGTACAAAAAGTCTGTATAGAAGATGCGGCAATAGACAGCAAAATAGAAGAGAAAGAATTGGATAGAGTCACAAAGTTTAAAGACCTGCAAATAGAAGTATAGAAGAAAGAATATTGTTCATCTGTCTGGAACCCTCACTGCATTTCCGACATCACTACAATAGAGAAGGTCCAGAGATATTTTACTAGAAGAGTACTCAAATCCTCTGCTCAAAATAAAATTCCCTATTCCACCAGGCTTGAAATATTAGATCTACTGTTCCCATCCATTTGTAATCATACCATGTGTTTATGGCTATGCTTTACCTATTTATATCTTTAATTGTGCCAATGTCTATGTTTATACTGTTACTTGTTTCCTTATACTTGTTGACAAATTAAATAAATAAAATGGATTTAAAACCTTTCCCTATCCTTTTCCTTACCTCAAGAAATGCCAATTTTTTTTTTTGGAAAAAAAAAGAATTGACATTTCTGTCTGGTCTCCCTTATCTTTTTTTGAATTTGCTTAAGCACTGCAAGTTCCATTCCCCTATATCTCAGAGTTTGACCTCTTAGCACTCTCAAGATCTCATCTATTATGAATCTTCTGAGCAATTTTATATGAATTTCTCTTGGGACATTGTGTATTCTCGCATAACTCAAATTCACTCTATATATTTGATCAATATCCCACCACATTTGATCTTTTCCTACTCCAATTAATTCTGCTAAAATTTGGCTCATGATTTCTTTTAGATCCTCCCCCATTTCGTCAATTACATTTTGAAATCTCAAAAAGCAAGTAGTTGCTTACTGAGACATATTACTGCTATTATAGTCACATGAAGATATCTTGGAGTCCAAAGGTTATGCCTACAATATCAAATAGCAAATTCTACTTCCTTTTATCCAACTGAGTATTGAATAGTAGAAGAGAAAGCGTTGGTGGACTTGATATCGGTTTCTGGTAATTAATGTTTCTTATTTATCATAGTTGAAAATATATTTAAATGGCTATAGTGGGGCTACCAATGTATCACAGGAAACATAAATAATTTTGCTTTGTAAATTATGTTTCCTGTTCTGAGGAGTATCTGCTGAATGTTATATATTCTGATCTGTAAATGAAGGAAGCTTCTGGAGACTGTTTATGTTTGATCTCTTGTTTTCTCTTCTAGACAACAGAAGAAAAAACTCTTAGATAAATAGGACAGAAACTTCTGTTTGAAATACATATCTGAACATGAACAACTCAATGACATTTGAAGAACAAACTGCACAAATTGTGGACACATTATTTACTACTCTTTACTCTAGGAATCAAAATGAAAAAATGATTGTAACTGAAGGTAATAACATTTTTTTGGAAGAAAATTTGCAGTGTATGTGTGGGGAGCAGCTTCGTATTTCCCAAATTTTGAAGTCAAGACCGGTAGTTGCATCTAGCTTGGAGGAAAAAATAAGTTTGCTGCAGCAGTGTTTTTTTTAGAGACCTAGTTGCTATATTTTGTAGTGCATAAATGATAGTTGAAGCCATTAATTTAAAGGATTTTAACAATTTGTCCTCTAATTGAGCAGTTACATTTAAATAAAAGTTTAAAATTCAATAAGATTTTAACATTGAGTATTTCCTCTTAAATCTAATGGTTATTAATTAAAACATTGATTTTAATTTAGTTTAGTTGATTTAATGTGTGCTAAATTTCATTATGTTTTTAATTCTTCTGTAAGAGCTACTATTTTTTAGCAAGACTATATTTTTAAAACACACACAGGCCCTATAATAAAGTCAGTCCTTGAACATTCAAAATCCTGAATTGCCAGACTCCTGATTCAGTAGCAGGAAACATGAGATATACATGAATAACTTTATTTTGTAATGGACACCAATAAGAACAAATGTAGGAAACAGAGCAATGGTGTGGTTTTCCATAGCCATTTGGTCAATGATCTACTATAAGACATGAAAGTTAGCAGAAGTAGTCCACAGATCTAAAAGTAACAAAGGAACTGGCTTCCAAATTGAAACTAAAGACAGATGGGTCAGTTTATTCTATGCAATCACTTTTAAAATCATTGTGTGAGGGACTCTGTCTCAGAAATATGAATTGTGAAGCAAAATAATTTACTCTGAGAATGAGGTTGCTATTTTGAGGTTTACAACTTTTGCATACCACGGTATCCCATGTACAATATATCTATTAGTATGATAATATCCATTGATTTTCCTCCACTTCTATTATCTTTACAATTATGCAACCAGGCTACCTGACTGAGCTTCATTGGTAATCTTTGTAATTGGCCTCCAAATCCTAAAAAAGAGTTTATTCCATGCAATAACTTATGAAATCATTATTTGCAACTACTTATGAAATCATTGTGTGAGGCACTTCCAATTGTGTTTCAGATAGATCAACTGTGAAACAGAATTATTTAGTTTGAACCAGGTGTGTTATTTTGAAATTTACAACAAATTCATACCAAGATATCTGCTGTGCAATGAATCAATTCCTTTGATAACATCTATTACTAATTTAATGAAAATTTAATTTAATGAAAATCCAAATGGCTCTTTGAGTGTTCAAGGTTGCTGACCCTTGTTTCAATAGGAAACTTTGTTTTCCCTTCATAGACCCAGAACTGATAAGACCTAGGACAGAGGCAATATGGTTGGCAGGTGGGAACTGTGCTTGAGAGCTATATGAGGAGGGTCACAGGAACACATAGGCTTGTGGATGGTGTCTGAGTGTCGTGGGTGAGAAGGAAGGTACAGGAGGCAGGGATTGTAAAGCATAGAAAGTAGAAAAGCAGTCCCTAATTTGTAGGGACAAAGGAATTGTCTTCCAATTTGAAACTGAATCCAGATAGATCAGTTTATTCTATGCAATCACTTATGCAATCATTGTGTGAGGCACTTCCAACTGTGATTCAAATAGGTCAATAGTGAAACAAAATTAGATGGCTTGAACCTGGTCTGCTATTTTGAGGTGAACAACCAATTGATACCAAGACATCTGCCGTGGAATGAATCTATTCCTTTGATGACATATATTAACCCTCCTCCATTTTATCATTATAGTTAGGCAGTCTTGTCTAGTTCTTTGAGCTTGAGCTATACATTTCTCCCTCTGCCTTTCTCTGGATGCTTCCCCTTTTCCATTCCTTGTTCTCTGAAACTTTTGTTTTGTCTTCATAGACCCAGAACTGCCAATACAAAGGACTGAGGAAAGCTGGTCAACAGGTGAGAACTGTTGTTGACACCTATAGGTGGGCAAAGAAGAGTTAAAAGTATATGTTTGGCTGTAGACAGTTGTTGCAATTCAACAGGCAGGCATCACTGTGGTGGCAAAAATGTCTGCCCAAGTAGAGTTTATTGAGTTTTTTTATGCAGAATACAGAAGGAAGAAAACTGAGGGCACAGATACAGCTCTGTCATTGGTGGGATCTTCTTGTGTCTTCTGGACATCTCCTTCCAATCCCTAGTGGCACCTTGTTGGTGGGAACCAAATGATCTCATATCCCAAGCAGCCGGTGCTATTTTATTCCCACTGAGGAGTTCACCTGGCACTACCAAAATAGGGAGTGAACTCATTGCGATAATGGAACAGCATAATTGTGGGGCTCAATTGGGGGAAGGCAGTTTGCTGCTTTGGCTCCCGGTTTCCAGCCCCGGTTTCCATGCCTCGACTACCACAGACAGTGCCTGGACTGTGTGAGGACCAAAGCAAACACATAGGAAACTGAGATGCTCAGTAAAGCAGACTTAAATCCACAAGGAAGAAATAATCCATGCCATTGTAAACCTCTCCCAACAAGCAGCTCAGGTCACAGTTGGGGAACTGATGGACAACATGACAAATCATTCACAAAGAGGTGTAAGTGGTTGGGCATAGCAACTAACTTAATTTAATGAAAATGGGTCCAAATAACTCTTTCAGTGTTCAAGGTTGTTGACCCTTTTTTCGATAGAAAACTTTGTTTTCCCGTCATAGATGCAGAACTGACAAGGAAAAGGACCGAGGAAAGTTGGTCAGCAGGTGAGAACTGTGGTTGAGAGCTATAGGTGGGCAAAGGAGAGTCAAAGGAACATATTTGGCTGTAGCCGGTATCTTACTCAAATGGAGGAGAAGGAAGGTTCTCTCAAAGGTCCAAGTCTGGACTGGGTGAGGACCAAAGCAAAAAGACAGGAAAACGAGATGCTCAATGAAGCTGACTTCAATCCACAAGGAAGAAATAATCCATGCCATCGTAAACCTTTCCCAACAAGCAGCTCAGGTGACAGTTGGGAACCGATGGACAACATGACACATAATTCACAAAGAGGGTTGTATGGTCAGGCATGGCAACTAATTTAAGAACCAGTTCTCAACTGTAATGACTGGCTTGGTAGGCCTGGCTGGGAGTGTCATGTGACTGAGTGGTAGTGAGTGATATTGAGTTGGTCACGCCCACTCAGGTTTTGTGGTTCCTGCTGTTTTCTATTTTTTGGAAATGGATTGAAATGGCTCTTTGAGTCTTCAAGGTTGCTGACCCTTGTTTCAATATAAAAAAATATTTTGCCTTCATAGACCCAGAACTAATAAGACATAGGACAGAGGCAATCTGGTTGGCAGGTGGGAACTGTGCTTGAGAGCTATATGAGGAGGGTCACAGGAACATGTGGGCTTGTGCATGGTGTCTGAGTGTCATGGGTGAGAAGGAAGTTTCAAATTGGAGCTTGAGATATACATTTCTCTCTCTGCCTTTCTCTGGCTGATTCCCCTTTTCCGTTCCTTTTTTTCCTGAGATAGAAAATTTTGTTTTCTCTTCATAGACCCAGAACTGCCAATACAAAGGACCGAGGAAAGTTGGTCAGCAGGTGAGAACTATGGATGAGAGCTATAGGTGGGCAAAGGAGAGTCAAAAGAACATGTTTCTCTATAGACGGTGTCTTACTCCAATGGGAAAAGGAAGATTCTCTCAAAGGTCCAAGCCTGAAACTGAGGGTCACAGGAACATGTGGTGTTGTGGATAGTGTCTGAGTGTTGTGGATGAGAAGGTACAGGAGGCGGGCTTTGTAAAGCATGGGAGAGTAGAAAAGTAGTCCCTAATTTATAGGAACAATCGAATTGGCTTCCAATTTGAAAGTGAAACCAGATAGATCAGTTTGTTTAAGCTATAATCAAATATAAATATTAATAACTAGATAACATACTTAGTCTCATTTTAATAGTATGATAAGGAAGTAGAAATTTAATATATGTATATGTATATGTCTTTTTTCTTTTTTCTTTTTTTTCTGCATCTTGTTTTATGTATGTATGTTATTTTCTGGTTTTTTTAAATTTTAAAATTTAATAAATATATATTTTTTTAAAAAAAGATGAATATGGAGACATCCAACTCATATTATTCACAAAGGGAAGGATTACTGGAATTGTTGACATCCCGTGTTTCACAGTAGTTTATTGAAACCAGTGAGAGAATCTAACTTGAGACCTTTGCTCCTGCTCCACCCCCTCCTTTGAAGATATGAGGGGAAACCCATTATGAGATTACCAAAATTTTGGACTCAAAACTATACAGTGGCCAGTTGCAGTATTTGGTGGAACGGAAAGGTTATCCCCTGTCTGAAGTGACCTGGGTAAAGAGCTGGAAAGTTGATGCTGAATATCTAGTGAGGGATTTTCAAGCTAAATATCCAAGCAAGCCTCTTCCTGGAGGTGGGAGAGGGGGTTAATGATTCTATGTTAACCTTTTCCCTTCTGTATGCTATATTTTCAGGGGATGCTTGGCTTTCCAAGGGGAGGCACCTGTCAGCTTTGGAAACCATATTAGAGTTGATGTTTTAAGCTGCCAACTCTAGCTGTGGGAAAATAGAAGGAGGGGGGTTAATAGATAAGAGGGTAGACATAACATAGACTAACATTAGTCATGTTGGTCATCTTAGAGCATCTGGTGTAGTTGTGGTTAGGGGACTTCCTCTAACTGGTATTGGAGAATGTGACCGACTTAAGGGTGAGGTATGGAATTTGGGTGAATTGAATAGATGATGAGAAAGTGGGAAAGTCATTTTCCATTTTCTCACTTGTATGCCTGTTCTAATAAAGATGAATCTTTGAGAAATGGCTGTCTCGAGTTCATTGAATAGAAGAAAACAATCTTCTGGAACACTGACATTAAAGTCTCATTCTGAATCCACAAGTTGTTAATTGGCAATTACTACTCCACCTGATGCCCACTGGAAATGGCAGCTGGAAATGTCACCTCCTGTCCATGACTCCTAGGGCTTACCTGGGCAATTAGGGGTGACTACCATTTGGCACTGCAGAGCCCACTAACGAAGAAGAATTTGGTCCCTCAGGACGAGTGCCATCCCAAAGCGACTGTCCGTGGTGCACACTGGAAACGCTCTCTCCTTTCATTACTTCTATTAACTCTCCTCCATTTTATCATTATAGTTAGGCAGTTCTTGTCTAGTTCTGTGAGCTTCATATATAACTTTCTCCCTCTGCCTTTCTCTGGCTGATTCCCCTTTTCCATTCGTTGTTCTCTAAGATAGAAAATTTTGTTTTTCCTTCATAGACCCAGAAGTGACAAGAAACAGGAATGAAGCAAACTGGTCAGCAGGTGAGAACTGTCATTGAGAGCTTTAGGTGGGCAAAGGAGAGTCAAAAGAACATGTGAGGTTGTAGGCATTTACTTACTCCAATGGGGGAGAAGGAAGGTTCTCCCAAAGGTCCAAGCCTGAAACTGGTGAGGAGAGTGATGGGTAACCTATTTGCTATTGTGTGCCAAAGGTGGGG
>JANHFP010006666.1:44749-54917 GCA_032468135.1 Calamaria suluensis
AGAAGAAGAAGAAGAAGAAGAAGAAGAAGAAGAAGAAGAAGAAGAAGAAGAAGAAGAAGAAGAAGAAGAAGAAGGGGTTAATTGGAAGTGTGGAATCATAACTCTTGAATCATAGGAAGGAAGCATATTTGACCAAAGTATAAGTGAGTCCAGCAAAAGCCAATACAATGTAGACTTAGTTACAAGTAGTCCTTGACTTGCAACAGTTCATTTAATGACTGTTCAAAATTACAACGGCAGTGAAAAAAGTGACTCACAATGGTTTTTCACACTTACGACCATTGTAGCTTCCGCCATGGTGGCGTGATCAAATTTCAGATGCTTGGCAACTGACTCCTATTTATGACAGTTCCATAAATGTGTCATCTCAGGGTCATGTGATCACATTTTACAACCTTCCAACAAGCAAATTCAATGGGGAAGCCAGATTCACTTAACAACCGTATTACTGACTTAACAAACCACAGTGATTCACTTAACAACCGTGGCTAGAAAGGCCATAAAATGGGGAAAACTCACTTAACCCATGTCTCAATTAACAACATAAATTTTGGGCTCAATTGTGGCCGTAAGTCGAGGACTATATGTATACACCACTTGTTATATATCACTACATTTAATTACATGCAAGCATAGCCCTCAAAAAGCATAGACACTCTATTTCAATGTTCCCATGATGAGCTCAAGGGGGTGTATGCATGCACACACACTTCACTATACACCTATCACAACCTTGTGAGGTAATTTCTACTGAAAGACTAGCCTAAGTAAGAGAGAGGGGCTTGAATTCGTGTTCTGAATCCCTGGCCTGAAATCTCAAATCACACTGGCTGATTTAAGATGGACTTTCCTTTTGTTCTGAGCTAGATGAGATTGAGTACATCCTACAGTCCCCAGTCTAGAGAAGAGTAGTGGGTTTCAAAACCCATCACTACCAGTTCGCTCATGGATGTTTGTGCGCTCGTGCACGTGTGCAACACCTCTGGCAATGCACAGAGATGTCTGGGCAGGTGGGCGGAGCTTCCTGCTGCCGCCGCTACTAGTTCACACCATCCAGGGTGATCCGGTACCAACCCGCCACTGCTAGAGAAGCTATACAAGAGTGGAAATCTGCTGTTGCATTTGCACCATATTCTTTGCCTCAGACTAGATCAAGCAATTCACACATGCATGCACTGGCCGATTAACTCTTGAAGCTCTATGTCTAAACTTCGGCCCATATATAGCTTGTCTGACTTCATGTTCAGCACAGTCTCATAAGGTGTCGTCTAATTCTCATATTTCTTTAATTTTGGAATGGCAACAAGCCAACCGTGTTGCTTTCTTTGATATTCTAGGGGACCTTTCTTCTATAAGTTCTTGCTTGTAATAAGAGCTGCTGTTTAATTTGTGCCGTAGACCCACAGAGAGCTAAAAGCCAAACAGTCATTAGCTTAACTTAAAAGCATTGTCTCTGTCAATCCCACAATGAATATCACAAATGTCATGCATCATAGATTTTTTTTAAAAAAATATTTTTATTAAACTTCTTCTTTATTAAAGAATTTTTCAATAGATTTAAAAACGGTTAAACTTTTGACCTAAAGTGGAATAAAGATAAGCAATAAGAAAGTAAAAAAGAACTACAGAAAAAGAAATAGAAAAGGGAAAAAGTAAAAGTAAACAAACATTCTAAAGAAATGTCATTTTTCTTTATTGTTGAAATGAAGAAATTGTTTCTTTCTTATAAGATACGTCTTGTCCTGAGGCCCATTAAGTTTGGGTTTATACCTGGTCCATATTGTGAATATGGCATTTCTAATGTAATGGTTCTTAAAATCTACATTAACCTTAACGTCCTCTTAACCATAGAAAACCATTCCATCTGAACCTCAAATTATGCCATTCTAATTCTTTTTGTAGATATTAAAAGTTTACTGTATTGTAAAATACAAATAGAAACAAACATTGAAAAAAGAGAAAGAAAAGAAGTGCAGAAAGAAGTGAAACAGAAAGAAAAAAAATAGTGATCTTTTTCAATGCAGTAGAACACAAAAGAAAGTTACAGCCTCAACATTTTGCTGCAAGCAATAACAACAAAGTCATTATAATTGTCAAAACCTAAAATTAAAGTTTTTATTGTTTTCATTTTCAAGTACAAAATCCAGAAGTGGTACCTAGATGGAAACAAAGCTAGATAAATTCTTCTTTTTAATTAGAAAGCAGACAATTTTGCCATCTCTTCCAACTCCATCACCTTTGCCATCTATTTTTCCATTATGGGAATTAATGAGTCCTTCCACCTCATCTTTCTACTTTTAAAACACTTTATTTATTAGTCTGTTTACTTATTACATTAGTATACAGTCCATTTCACCTGAGTCTAATACACTTTTTAAATTATATTGGGCTTGTTTTAGATTAGCCTTTATATTATTTTATCAAGTTTATATTATGAATGTGTCAGTGGTGGGCTGCTACCAGTTCACACTGGTTCAGGTGAACTGGTAGCGGCGGCAGTGGAAGGCTCCACCCACCCAGCCAGATGCTTCTGGGCATGTGTGGAAATGCCACGCATAAGCACAAGCACAGGAGCGAACCAGTAGCGACGGGATTTGGAACCAGCCCCTGGAATGTGTTTTACTAATATTGCATTACTATGTTCTGTAAATTACAACTGCATAAATAGCAAATAAATTAGAAGAGCATAAAGAAGCTGAGCATAAGGTTTTCAAAACCATATAATTTTTCCCAGGCTGAGGGACAGGAATGACCTTTGAAGACAATAAAAATTAGCACGTGGAAGTGAGACATTGACAAATATTTGTTGCTGCAGTTCTCCAGAGAAATGTGAACTATCCCTACAATACTTTTCTAGGTATCCCATAAAATATTTTCAGTGGAGGGAAATCCAACAAGGGAACAAAACAAAACCAGTTTTTTATTTCAGATGTAGTTTGTTTTCTTTGCCTGTCCCCTCTGGATATCTTACGAGACTGTTGGTTGGATGGTTTGTGACCACCTGTTTGTTTGTTTATTTGTTTGTTTATTTGTTTGTTTATTTGTTTATTTGTTTATTTGCTTGTTCAGATGATTCTTTGACCCAATGGCCACATTATTTCTCCCTGAGGCATTGCTGCCTTTCACAAGCTCAGGCATATGGTCTGAAAAGGATGAAGAGACTTCCCTAAATAGCTACTTCATAATGGCCTTATGATCTGCCCCATTCCTGATAGCCTCTCAACTTGAGGGATGATTAATTGTAATATATATATATTGTTTACCCACATACTGGTTGCATGTTTCCTGATGAGATCTTCCAGCAGTGTCACTCTCACTTCATTCCCCTTGACAGGTCTGTTTTCTAATTGGGGACAGGCCTATGTTGCTTTCATCACAGCCCATCTTCCTGTCCAGAACTGGTTGCTTCTAGGATAACATCAAAGTGAAAAGAGAACTCAACGGTTCCTGGTGCAATGCTGAGATTCCTTGCTCTATTCCACCCCAGGACTCTGTCATTAGAAAAAAAAGAGGCAGTGTTGGATAGGCACTTCAAGACTTATACAATGTCTGTCAAAAATCCTCATTCCCATATACAAAGCCTTAAACTTAGATTTGTCCCTATAACAGATGAACGTTGACATTCTAAAATGAATATGAAGCCGATTGAATAGTGAAGTCCTTCACTCTGAGACCATTTAAAAATCAACTTGTGCTTTCAATGATTTGCACTTGAGTCATTTACAGATACGGGCATTCTTGTAGTATTTTAAAGAGAGAAAACCAGGGGTGATATTCAGCAGGTTCTAACAGGTTCTGGCAAACTGGTAGCGGAAATTTTGAGTAGTTCGGAGAATTGGAAAATACTACTTCTGGGTGGCCAGAAGGGAATGGAAATTTTGCAGTATCCTTCCCCTGCCATAGCCATCAAGCCATGCCCACAAAACCACAGCAGGCCCACCAAGAAGGGGTGGTTCCACTTACCTTTACTACCAGTTTGCAACGGGAGTGTGCGTGCATGCACAAAAACATCTGCACATGTGCTGATCGTCTATGATGACTTCTGGGTGGCTGGGCGGAGCCTCCCATTGATTTTACTACAGGTTTGCAGGAACTGGACTGAATCACTGCCACCAAGCCACGCCCACAGAATTGGTAGTAAAAAAAATTTGAATTCCACCACTGGAGAAAACCTTAATATTCCCCTTGTGTTTTTGGAACGTTCTCTTCCCTTGGAAAAGAAGCTTCCTTTTTTCAACTTTATGCCCCTGAGAATTTCTTCCAAGTTTGGTCTTGATGGATTTCTAAAATGGACTGGCAGAGACATTATTGGGGATAATGTTGTTGTTACTGCCTTTCCACCACTGGAAAGTCCCGTGCTTGCCCACTCTTCCTTAAAGGAACTCTTAGAAGCTGTTTCCCCAAAACACTTTTAGCCAGGAATGGTGAATGATTCCTTTCTTAATAAATCCAATTTCTCTTGATGAGATTTGTTCCCATATATCTGCTTTAAATGTAGTAGGCTTTGTGTCTGCAAAAGGGGAAAGGGGGCCTACAAATCAGTGGCAAAATCCACATTTTTTTTACTACTGGTTCTGTGGCTGTGGCTTGGTGGACGTGTCTTGGTGGGCATGGCAGGAGAAGGATATTGCAAAATCTCCATTCCCACTCCACTCCAGGTGGTATTTGCTGGTTCTCTGAACTGCTCAAAATTTCCGCTACCAGTTCCCCAGAATCTGTCAGAACCTGCTGGATTTCACCCCTGCTACAAATATGTTACTTTTGAGTAGTTGTGCTCCAGGCCACTTCAACTAAGCATGCCATCTATTGTGATCTAGGAAGCAGATATTTTAAAAGAGAGTATTTGTAGCTGAGCATTGAAATGAGGGATACTTGGTGCTTTCTGAACGTGGTTGTTTTCTTTCCGACATTTAATTACCCAAACTCAGTAACATCACCAATGCTAGTTGCTAGTTGCAAAAAAAAAAAGATCTCAGAGAACATCAAGGACTCTCAGCAGATCTTTTGCCTGGAATAGCATCTCTCCAGAGATTCCATCCTGATAATGTTCACAAAGACCTGAAAACCTGGCTATCCTTTCAGGCATTGGGGCAGGATGAGTTCTGAGTCCTTGTAGAACCTTTTATTTGATAAAATATATGTTTTGTTTTGGACGCAATCTTTATTCTTGTTGCTGGCCAGTCTTATGGTGATGGACAGCCTCTAAGTTGTACATATAAAATAATACAATAACATCTATATAGAAGCAGTAAGTTTGTAGGTATTGTTCTTGATCTTTTTTAAAAAAAACATCTTTCCAAGATACCTGTTCTTATTTTTCTGAATGTATAAAATATAAAAATATATGTGGTCGCTAAGTTTTATAAAACTTAACACATAGAGAACTCCTGGGAACTCTTGAGAATACCATGGATAGCTAAGGAAACAAACTGATGGATCATCAAACAAATCAACCCTGACTTTTCACTGGAGACACAAAAGACAAAGCTCAAATCATCTTATTTGGACACATAATGCAAAGCCCTCATTTCTCTGAGAAAGGCTCTAATCCTGGGAAATATGGAAGGATGTTTGGAAGGACAATAATAAGGTGAATGAAGTCACTCACAGTGAATGCACTGCTGGAAGACCTGAAGATTAGGACATATTACCATGGAGAACATTTATGTCCAGGAGTTGATACTGATTTGAGGGCACATAATTAATCTATCAGTTTCACTTTGTGGTTCATTCTTGCTGTTCCATTAGATCATGATGTTACATGTACTTTGATATTTTAAAGAGGAGACAATTAACTAATTTCCATATGAAAACATTTACATAAATAAACAGAAGCAGCCATATTGCAAAATCCTTGACAGGTTTTCTTATAAATAGTTTCTCATTGGGAAGGACAATATATTTTGCTAATATTTTCCCTAAATATGAACAATTTTAACCAGTTATGAAGGTAGGCACAAGGAAGCAAGAATCCCAACAAGGATCCTTTTTGGGGAAATTAGAGTTCACCACTGCTTCATCTTTGCAAGCTTCCCATTGCAAAACAAAAGGGATGCTGGATACAGAATCAACCAAATATATCTAAATAAAAAGGAGAGCGCTTGTGAAGGAATCCATCTTTCTCCAAGTAGCTGCTCTAACTATATTGTCTTTCTCTCCTGTGGCTCCCTTTGCAGTCCCTTGTGTCTGGCACACTATTCTTTTGTCCTTCATCAGTCTTGTACTTAGTTACAGATGGAAAATATTAGCTCCAGTTTACAAAACATAGCCCAGTTTCCTTTAACACTGCACAGATTGGACAAATCTGTCATTTGAGTAGGGTATCTATTCTGCAGCCAATTTTGTAATCTACAAGCAATGTGACCCTAAGAAAGGAATCCTAGGTTAGCAGCCAAGCTTGGAAAATCCCCGTTTAGCACAATTGCTGCCAAAACTATCTCACTTGATATTCATTTTAGATTTGGTGGAACGTCTGCACAATGCATAGTGATAATACCAGTTTGGGAGTTAACTTGTAATGGCCCTAAGATAGATTTGGACACGGCATAGCTTCCTAAGATTTACGAGTGATTTTTCACTTTAGTTTAATTTCATAAGATTTGTGAGTGCTTTTTACTAACGTTTAGTTTAATTTTTACAACTAATTCTCATATCAAAAGAATAAAACTACATTTAAAACATAAAACTATTGTTCAAAACCCATTTAGACTTGCAGTCCTGAGCATATAAGTGAGCAAAACTCATCTAGCTATTTTAAAAGGTAGGTTCAGTTAGATCTAATTATTATTATTATACATCTCAGCATTTACTTAAATCGTATTAAGATTAAACAGTATAATTATTTTACTGTAGTACTTATTTTGAAAAATAGTACATTTTTCTAACTAACCTCCCTAATAGTTTAGGGAATAATATTCATAAATAATTCTTGGGAATACATTCCCTTTAATAAGGAATAAGGTTATTTTTTAGTTATTGACTTTGCACATATTTCCAGTTCTGTTTGCTATTGCATATAATTTGCCTGGATTATGAAAGCAAAGGTCAACTATAATATAGGAGGGATATATTCCCCTTGAGTTTATCCTGAGTTGTTTATCTACACAAATTCCAGTAATCACCTAATGTCTTTATCCAATATCCTTTATCCTGTTGAAGATACCTGGGACTGAACTTGAGATCCTATATATGCAGGAAATGCTCTATAAGACATCCACTAGAAGGCAGATTGTAAATGGATATTTTACAATTGGAAGTTCCAATGTAATTCCAATCTAATTTAAACCTTCTAGAATTGTGCATGATATTTCACAATCACAAAATTATTCACATAATTCAATATAATAGAATAGAATTTTATTGGCCAAGTGGCCAAGGAATTTGTCTTGGTGCATATGCTCTCAGTGCACATAAAGGAAAATATACATTCATCAAGAATCATAAGGTACAACACTTAATGATAGTCATAGGGTATAAGCATAGGGTATAAGCAATCAAATCATGTTAGGAAACAGTCAATATAAATCATAAGGATACAAACAACAAAGTTACAGTCATACAGTCCTAAGTGGAAGGAGATGGGTGTTGGGAACAATGCAAAGATTAATAATAATGCATACTTGCTCAAAATGTTACAGCCAGAGTGTAGGGTTTAATGTGATGGAATACATGTGTGGATCACATTCATGATTTAAATTGAAATTATATCAAACTTTATTTTTATCACTCCAATTTGGGCTGAAGTGATATTTTCTTATCTCTTTCTCTCTTATCTCTATCTATCTATCTATCTATCTATCTATCTATCTATCTATCTATCTATCTATCTATCATCTAACATCTATCACCTATCTTGTATCTATCTAACATTTATCTATTTTTTAGTAAAGTTGCTCATTTCAAACAGTAGATTCAACAGCAAGGAAGGGATATCATATACTCCTTGCAGTGGGCAGATAAATCTCTGTGGCCTCTAAGACTCTCAGAAAGAATGCTAATGACCACATGACTGCAAGCAATATTCTTTCATTTCCTCCATTCAGTGAGAAACTTCTTAAATGAGAAGCAAAACATTTTCTTCTTCTTCCTCAAGGGAAAAAAATAGTCAAGTAGTCTTTTGAAGATTAAAAAAACACCTTTGAGACATGCTATGCACTAATTTTTACATCCAGTGGTTTTTCTTTCTTTTTTAAAAAATATTCTTTATTGAATTTAATAAACAAACAAAAACAAAAAGAAAGAAATATTACAAACGTTTACAAAGCATATTAACAGCTAAACTATAACACTACAACATCCTATACAACATATAGGCATTAAACAAAAAAGAAAAGAAAGAAAAAAAACAATGATATACAATACATATTAAAATCTTTGTTTCATAATTCTTCCATGCCCAATGTTAACATCAGCAACTTAATCTTCACCTAATTTTGTTAGTATCTGATATTTTCTCAATACATGTGTATTCTCTAATCTGTTTGTCTTAATCCATTTTAATTTTGAACTTATTTTGAATCCATTTATACCAGTTGTCCCACACCTGGTAATAATCCGATTCTCCCTTCTCTTTTAGTTTCATAGAAACTCTATTGTCCCCCGCGCATTCATAAATCTTCTGTATTATCATAATATTTGTGGGTAATGTTGGACTCTTCCAGTTTTGTGCTATTGTTAATCATATTGCTGTGAGAATGTTCAAAATGAGATAGTGTGTCTTTCTGTCTATTTTGCCTCCAGGAATCCCCAATAATGACAGTTCTAAGATACATTAGAATGTTTATATATTTTCAAAATCATCATTTTTTCTCCCCCTAGTATTATTTTGTCTAAGTCTCCTTGTTCTTTTGTTATACTGTGTTGTACTTTGTCTTTCCTATATTTTGTTGAGATCTTCATATATGGGCACCAATCTAGTTTTATACTTTGTTTTGCAAATTCTTGTTGTATTTTCAAGTTGTTTTCCTCATCCAAAAGTTCTGAATACCTAATTGTTTTCCTCAGGTCTAATAGATTGGGATAGAATATGGCTTCCATTGGTGACACCCATCCTTAAATTTTCAAGTAATATCTTTTTTTCACATCTTTCCATACATTGATAAGGGCATTTCTGATCTGGTGTCTTTGGAAATATCCATGTGTTTTAGTTTTATCCTCCCACAAAAACGCCTGCCACCCCACCTGAAGATCATGTCCTTCCAAGTTTCAACTGTACCCAATCTTTGATTCAAATCATTGCTGCTGCTTGGTGGTAAACTTTCCAATTTGGTAGGCTGAAGCCCCCTTTGAGTCTGGAATCTTGCAAGTGTAGTGTTTTAATTCTCGGTTTCTTACCTAGCCAAATAAATTTCTCTATTTTTTTATTTAGGTTCTCAAAAAATGTTTTCCCCAATTTAATCAGTATAATTTGGAATAGATACAATAGTTTTGATAAAATATTCATTTTTGTCACCGCTATTCTTCTTGATAATGATAATTTTAATTTGGCCCATATATCTAAATCTCCTTGTATCTTTTGTACCACCTTATCATGGTTGTCTTCCCTTAGAGATTGGCTCCTTGCCGTCAAAAAAATCCCTAAATATTTTACTTTTTTAGCAATTCGCATTTCTAATAATTCTTCCAATTTTATTTCTTGTGGTTTGGTGCAGTTTTTCACTAATAGGCTCCTTTTTTGTTTATTAATTTTCAATCCTGCGGCCTTGCCAGATTTCTCAAATTCATTTATCCATTTGATTCCACACTCCAAGGGGTCCTCTATGATAAACACCAGATCATCTGCAAATGCCTGTACCTTGTATTCTTGTTTTTTTATTTTTAATCTTTGTAAATTTGGGTTTTCTCTAATTTGAATTAATAAAGTTTCTAGGGCTAGTTTGAAAAGTAGAGGTGACAGTGGACCTCCCTGTCTAACCCCTTTGGTTATACTGATTTTCTCTGCTAGCTCCCCATTTATTATTACTCTCGCTGATTGATTCAAATATATCTCTTTAATTTTATAAGTCTTTTGCCAAATTTCATATGTTCTAATTGATTGAATAGAAAATTCCAGTTTAGGTTATCAAATGTCTTTTCAGCATCAATAAACATCAAAGCCAGCTGTCTCTGGGTGCAACTCAGAATATTCCAAAATATCAATGACTCTTTTTATGTTATTTCTGATGTGTCT